>MJUU01029453.1:0-19400 GCA_002080025.1 Modiolus philippinarum | reverse complement strand
TATATACGTCTAAAGTGATACACAACAACATCAAAATAAAGTTATTATAGAAAAATTTAGGCAATAAAAGTCCTAAATTGATCAAATGACGAAACTTTCGCTAGACCGACTAGCTTCCTCAGCGTCTGATGATCTAATGATAAGAATTTTAAAATGACATACATATAATGTCAAAGATATTTTACCTGGACACAACATAAATATTTACACAAAAAGACCGTCAAAAATATTTTTCGTATATGGCTATCCCCACAAAATTTGATTGATAAGTTCAGTTAAAACGTCCAGTTAGCAATACTAGTGATAGAACGAGAACAAATTTGCAAAAAAAAAGCTGAATGAGGAAAGAGACAAAAATGGGTAATAGATATAAAAAAAAATTATAATGCATGTAATAAAATGTATTTAAGGTTGAAGGGCCAACAAGGGCAATGAGTACTGACTGCTGCCGGGAAATGGGTAGGGGCAGGAAATTAGCCCCGCCAAACATATTATGTACAAACACCACAACTGTAATAAATCAGATATATATAAACAAATACTGTGAAATTGAATACTTAAATGAACGGGATAAAAACAAATTACTAAGATTTTTTGTTGATGCCATCCGGGTATAATGTACCTAACTCTCTAATCCAGAAGTTTTCTCTTGATTGTCTCTGTTTATCGCTCCAAACCCGCTCGTGATCAATGATTGTCACGTTTGATCTTGAAAAATCTTCCAAAGAATGCCCAGGTAATTTGAAGTGTTGACTGACTGGCAGGAGTGGTTTTTTGGTGAGGTCACTGCGGTGTCCATTCATTCTTTTGTTGAATGGTCGGACACTTTCACCCACATACTGTCGACCACAAACCTGGCAGTCAATGAGGTATACGACATTATGTGTCTTACAATTTACATTGCAGAACACCTTGTATACCTTCCCCGTTTTTCTGCTACTGAATGTCTGTGTTTGTTGCATTTGCTGACAACACTTGCATCTTCTGTCCCCACAAGGTTTGCATTGGCCAAGTTGTGAAGAGTTTTGGGGGAGATTCGCTCGAACCAAGGTATCCTTAATGCTTTTTGGTCGTCTAAAAGCAATGATTGGCGACTCGGGAAACATTTTGGATAGTTTTTTGCATTTTTCATTTTCCTTCCAGTGCTGTCGAACCAAGCTCGAAACTTTTGACAGTGAAGGATGATACGTGAGGACCAAGGGAATTCTGTTATTGACCTTCTTGTCTTTGTATTGAAGGAGTTCGTCTCTGGTGACTTGACATGCTCTATTGAACCCTTTTTGTATGACTTTGTCAGAGTACCCCCTTGATTTTAGATGGTATCTTAAGTCCCCTAGTCTTTGTTTAGTGGTGTTATCTAATGAGCAAATGCGTTTTACTCTGATAGCCTGGCTATATGGTATGCTGTTAAAACAGTGTTTTGGGTGGCAACTTGATGGTGACAGATATTGATGTTTGTCTGTCGGTTTTGAATATATGTCCTTGGAAATAATTCCCTCTTTGATAGTGGTGGTGGTATCAAGAAAGGATATTTTTGATTTAGACACTTCATGGGTAAATTTGATAGAGGGATGAATAGAATTGGCATGAATAAAAAAATCCTCTAGTTCTTTCTCGGTATGTGTCCATTTCATATCAACATCATCAATAAATCTGAACCAAGACAGTGGTTTTTTAGGAGTGGTTAAAAGCAGCTTTTTCTCAATACTTCCCATAAAAATGTTGGCATAAAATTGGGTCATCTTGGTTCCCATAGCTGTACCATGGATCTGCAGGTAATGCTCTCCATTGAAGGTGAAATTACTATGCTTAAGAACCAATGTGAGCATTTTCACTAGACATTCAGTAGGTGGTTCTTTGACACTACGTTTCTCCAAAACTTCTTTGCATGCTGCAATGCCATCATCATGTGGAATGTTGGTGTAAAGTGAAGTTACATCCATAGAAACAAGTATGGTGTTCACTGGAAAATTTAGCTGTTCCATTTTTTTTTCAGGTAGTCAGTAGTATCTATGATATGTGAGGAGAGATCTTCCACAAACGGTCTGAGATGAAAATCAACGAACTCTGATATCTTTTCTGTCGGGTGACTATTAGCTGAAACAATAGGTCTGCCCGGGTTGTTTTCTTTGTGGATTTTAGGTAGGAGATAGAAGCGACCAGGTTTTGGATCTTCAGGAATAAGATAATTGAAGGTGGTAGTGTCAATGTGGCCGTGTTCATGCATAGCCTCTAGGCTTTCGGTTATCTTTTTTGCAAAATCAAAAGTGGGGTCAGATTCTAGTTTTTTATAAAATCTATTGTCTGAAAGTTGTCGTTCGGCTTCCTGAATATAATCTGTTTTGTTCAAAATGACTACTGCACTCCCCTTGTCTGCTGGTTTTATGACTATATCGTTTCTTTCTTTGAGATTTTTCAAGGCTGATCGTTCCTGTTTGACAAATTGTAAGTTTTAGGTACAAACATGTCTACAGTTTGTTTAATATCTGATTTAATAAGATCTATAACAGATTCGAGTCTGGTGTTTTTGCTCGGTTTCGGAATCCATCTACTCTATTTAGTGAATTTAGGAATCTCGACAGCTTCATCACTACCAGAATCATCATCAGATGATTCTTCGTTTTCTTCTTTCCTAGAATTAAAATATTCCTTGATTCGTAGTCTTCTGGCAAATTGATCAAGGTCTTCTTCGAGTTCATGTACATTTGTTTTTAAAGGATTGGGACAGAAATTCAAACCTTTGGACAACAGTAATGTTTCGGCTGTACTCAAATTTGTGCTTGATAGATTGACAACAACGTTGGATTTAGGTGACTGATGTTTTCGCCGAAAGCGCCGTGACCGTGTTTTCTTTTTGTTTGTCTGAAAGGTAATCTTGTTAGGTTTAATTCCATCTCTATAAAATTTTGTCCTCTGCTTTTTAAGTAATTTTTTAGTTTCTATTTCAGTAATTTCACCTAAACGGTGTTTAATGTTAGAGACAGCTTCGGGTTGGAGATTATTTTCACAATTGTTTAATAAATCGTTGACTTCACGGCTTATAGTTTTCTTTTGATGGGTAATGTCAATAAGTAAAAGATTGAGAAGTCGGAAAGAACAGTCATTCAAAATTCTGTCCCAACGTCGAATGAATGTGTTAGATTTAATACCCGGTGTTTGTGGTGTTAACTTAATTTGAAGTCCCTTAGGAACTTTACCATTCGAAATAAAATTGGACAAATTCGAAAAATGGTGGTCAATTTTGATTTCATCTTGTGTCATGGATCTTAAACGTTTGAAATAATAGTTGTAATTCATATTAAAGACATAGTATCTACGATTTCCTCAAATATTTCAAAAGTAATTCTGCAGGTCAAATACGTTAATATTTGGGGATACTTTACGAAAAAATATTGAATAAAAATCCGTCGAAGTACGCAATACATTGTATTTTATAGCTTTCCACGATACCATGATTATTTGTCGGTACGACAAAAAATCGTTTGCCAGCCCGCCCATATTCATGTAACCTTAGCGTGACCCGGTATATGCACATGCGCATTACTGTTGTTGATAGTGAAAGCATGGCTTCCAAAGACAAAATAAATCGCGGTAGACCTGTTACTTTAACCGACTCAGCTCGAAAAAGAAACCGGAAAGAGGTTTTGGCAAAATACAATAAGACTAAGATAAATATCGGAAAGGAACATGATCGCTGGATAAGCCTGAAGGACAGTTTGAATGCAGCAACTCATGCCGAAGTGGCAAAATTCCTGCTTGATTGGTACGTAGCTGCATTTTTATAATTTTGTTCTTTTCTGACTAATTTGAACTTAACAAAGGCTGTTCAATATTTTATTCGTAATTGTTTTCAATTCTTTTGCGCAAAAATCATCGAAAGTCTGCTATATCATTAGTATTTTGACTGTTAAATTGATCAAATTCCATGTAAACAAACACGTAAGATTGAGAGGCCCGATATGGGGTATAATATGGAATATCAGCGTTTCAAGATATTGGTTAGCATTTTTCATAGACAGATTCAATTTTATAGTTTTGCTAATCAAACAACATTGTAAAAACACAGAGAAGTTATATTAAACGATAATGGGGGGGGGGGGGGGNGGGGGGGGGTTACAGGGTGCAAGACACCACATTACAGTTTGTGTTTATGTTTGGATGGATATGAAATGATACATAGTTATGAAGTTTCATTGGAAAGTACATCATTGTTAATGATTTATTTTAAAATGATTAGAATTGACAAAGGTTATATTTGTATAACAGGTGTGAATCAACATCATGTAGTCCAAATAAAAGACAGAAGGGTTATACTAGTAATGTAGATGAAAGTTTGAATGTTACTCCAGTACCGAAGGCAACAACATCTACTCCAGCACCTTCAATGGGTGTATTGTCACTTCCTGAAGTGTCAGATATTTCTTCATCTGACCATGGACATAAGTTTGTGTAAGTAAAAACATTATTCCAGCATATATATCATGACCAAAATGTAATGAAATAAATATAGTAAGTGATATTTTTATATATGATAATATTATTTCTATTTTCTATTGTTAAATTATTAATTTTGATAAGAATAGTGTACTGTTAAAATATTTTGAACTTTTATTTATTTTTATTAATTTTTTTTTTTAATTATTTTTTTTAAATTTGTAGAGATTCTGAAATGTCAGGTGTTGAAGAAATAGGGGCTATGGAGACCAACAAATCAAGAAGTTTTCTTGATCCATTTGAGTAAGTATCAACGGGTTATTTCAATATTTATTGTATTGCAAAGTTTTCTATATTATTTATTACAGAATATAATGAATTTTTTATTAATAAATTAAAAAATTAGTTATCTGGAAAGTCTACATTTCACCAAATTTTGCAAAGAAATGAGAGGAATCTTAATTCAGTTGATATCTTTATAATTTAAGCCATAGGAAATGTCAGCTTTATTTTTTTTTTTCGTTTGGACCCTACCACTGTACAACTGCAAATAAAATATAAAAAAGTTTTTCGTGGAACTGGGATACAGATATGCCCCTAAAGGATAGACTCTTTCACTGTTATGTTATATAAATGTATTTGTCATGCCCCATGTGGACCTATTCTTTGGAAATAAAAGATATTGTATTGTATTGTATTGTTAATAAAGAAATAACTATATTTATATACAAAATGTATAGAAATAGAAATAGAAAATCTTTATTCACCAAAATGGGCCCACAAGGGGCATGAGCATGAAAAGATATAGACACAACACAGTTTAAATTACATTAATATGAGATTTAACTAGCACATACTGATATATATATAAATATGAATAATTGAGTTGTACTAACATGTTAACAATTTCTTTAAGTCTAAGTATAGAATTTACAGAAGAAGACTGGAATGAAGATGCTGATGAAATTGGGGATCCTGATTATGAACCAAGCTTCAATATAACAATTAGGTTTGTTCTTACATTTTGAATTGGTATAAGCCTTTTCGAAAAATCATTTGGTCCGCTCTTCAGTTTCGGCATTTAAATACAAAGAAACAGTTCCGGTTATCAAAGTAACACGGCAAAGGTTGTCCATCCTGAACACAGTTCATAACACTGTTCATATTAAGATTACTAGGTCATTGTGTATTGTGATACTGCACTAATTTTGTAAGGGGTTTAAGTTGTGCATGGTTAGCCAGCTGTACGAGTGATAACCGGAAGCGAAGAGTGTTTGTAACTCCATTTGATGGGAGAGTTCCAGTCCATGAAAAGATAACAACACTTTATGCAAAGCGCTTTAGTGTAAACTTTTAACATGAAAAGGAATGTAAAACATGTAGGAAAAAAATGAGTTAGACAAAGACCCTGTTCATGTTTCAAAACTTTAATAGGCAACTGAAAAGATGATAGTATGCTGGTCACACAATATTGGCATTAAATGAATGTGAATCAATTTGACATCTTTTAAGCCATTGCCGAATAAAAAATCAAATTAACAAAAAAGGAAGCTGTCTTTATGTCAGCTTGATGTGTACATTAGACATGTTAGATTTTATGTTATAATGCCATACATGTACATTATACCGACATTTTTTGCTTAAATATTCCAGTGATGCAAATGTTTTAGATGCTGAAGATGGAAATGAAGAAGATCAGGAAGATGAGGGGGAAGACCTGTCAGATCAGCCCGAATTAGATCTAGGTGCTGGGGTGTTTAGAGTGAAAACAGCAGATGATGTTGAGACCTTGAGAAAAGAGTCTGCGTTCATTGTTTACATGAACCAATTAATAGTTTTGGCCAATACCAACATTTATTCATGTCATGTGAAAGACTGCAGTAAAGCTCTTCGCATTACATCGGAAGTAATTGCATCAGCAATTTATTTGAGATGGGTATGCATAATCATTACGGGTATTTAAAGATGAAGATTTGTCTCAATCAGTATGATATAACTTGCTTTTAGATACATATCCTACATTTGCAAAAGGTAAACTATTCAATCAAAATTCTTTAAATAGATATACAGATGAATATTATTACAGCGATGTTTTACATGATAGTAATATTGAAAGGTATATTGTGATTTAACACTGACCAATGAAATATCAAGATATGTTCATAGAGATCAAAAGATTATGGTATGCTTATCCATATAAATAGGCAATATACAATTTTTGAAACTGAAATCGATCCTTTTGGGAGGATTTACATTGATTAAATCGTATAATGAGCATTTGTAATGACTGATGAACAATTTTTATTCCGAATTGTTATAGATTTGCCCAGTTGGACATGTGTCCCATACATGGTGCTCTCAACCAGTGCTTAACAGGAGATTGCATGGAGGGGATTTGATGTTAGCATCAGCATTACTTTTGTCAGGGTGCAATTTCCAGAAAATGCAGATGTTTGCAGAATTTTTGAATCTAAAGATCCTGAACAAGTGCACATATTTTAGAATACAGAGGACATATTTGATCCCTTCCATAGATGACTTTTGGGCGGACCATCAGAGTGGTGTCATTGACTCCCTCCAAGGACAGGACTTAGTCATACTCGGTAATATTATGGTTAATTTTTTTTATTTTTATTCTCCCCTGATTTGTTTGATTGAACAAAGGACGTATATGTAATATACATCCTTGATTAAACATAATTGATTTTATTATCATCAGTTTTTAGCTATATCATAAAAGAATAAGTTGAAGTAAATGGGTCGGAAGTATAAAAATAAAATATCAGCATTATTTTGAAGATTACACAATTAAGATGAACAGAAAATCAACATGTCTCGTCATAAGTTTGTGTATTTCCCACAAAGTACATAAGATAATGACCTAGAATCATTAACAAAAATAATGCAATGTCTCTGTTTTCGAAAGTTTGTTTTGAATATTTTAAGAATTGAAAAGTTTTATTCTGAAGCCATATTAAATGTCTAATCTAATTTTAGGAGATGGTCGAATGGACAGTCCAGGCCACAGTGCTCAGTATTGTTCGTATACTTTCATGGAGTATTCGTCTAAAAAGATTTTGTGTGTGGTCACTATGGATAAACGTGCCACTGACAAAAAGAGCACCAACCTTGAGAAGGCCTGCTTTATTAAAGGACTAAGGTTTCTTCTAGGCAAAGGTCTGAAGATATGTGAAGTAGTTACAGATGCCCATGCACAAGTGGCTGCATATATGAGTAAGATTTTTTGTGTTTGTTGACAATCCGGCAACTGGTCAGTGTGGAGTAATGTAAAACATAGATGTTGGGTAGTTTCACATCAAGCAATGAATTCCACTCCGCTTTGTGCCTTATGATATATGCGCAAAGGTCATTGTTAAAGCAATCATGGCTACTTTAATTGAAGGACAAAAATAAAGGCTTAATATAGAGAAGATAACAGGAAACACTTACAATGGCTGAAAATTGCAAACACATCCCACAACATGTATTTGTAGAGACTTTTTCTCATGTGCATTTACTCCATATCCTAACATTATTTATTACATGATACTATTGTATCTACACTTATATCCTAGGTAGTTAATAAAAAGACAAATAGAAATTTCCTCTCTACATACACAGATAAAATCTCTTCATACATCTAGTGTTTTTTTTTTTTTTTTTTTTTTTTTTTTTTTTGTTTTTTTTTTTGACAATTGTTTTAATGGCTGCTTTTTTAGGTTATAATATAAGTACATAATTCAAATTACAAAACACCAATTTTTTACATTTTGTAACAATGATGCTACCTTTTTTGCAGGAAGAGAACAGCCAAATATCAAACATTCATTTGATATATGGCATGGCACAAAGAACTTGGGAAAGAAAGTCATGAAGGAAAATAAATGTGTTAAATCTTTAAAAAATTCAATTGTTATGAGCACATATTCCCGCTTTTAATGAACAGGATAATTATTGTAAAAAGGGTATATTCTTATTCACATTGTTTTCCCATTCCTGCTTTATATTGAAGGGGATAATTATTGTAAAAAAGTAAATTCTTATTCACATTGTATTACAGATTGGAAACGAAAAAGGTCATAAACAGCTTCTTGACTGGACTAAGGATATTGTAAACCACTACTGGTATACAGCCCAGATCTCCAACACAAAAGAAGAATTCTTGGTAATTAATTTAAATGATATTTGAATTATTGGCGAATAATTTTATTGCAATATAAATATTTGGGTAAAAAGTGAATACAGTTGTCTAAACAAATTCCCTACATTCGCCCCCTGAACATATATTTGTTATACTGAATGTGGTAAATGCTTCATTAATTGTTTGTCTAAAATATGCTTCAGCAGACTCTTGATTGATTCTTTTCAGGGAAATTGGATAGGATTGTTGCATCATGTAACCAATGAACATGAGTGGACGTTAGCTTTCAGTGAAAGCAATAGCTGTAAGCATGGGCCACTTACTGCAGACAGAGAGAAAGGCTGGCTAGAGAAGAACTCTCCTCCTCATGTGGCATTGAGATCCTTAGTCCTGGACAAGAGACTCATCAACAACATTTCATACTATATAAATTGTCGGTACGTATTTCCTTTTCGGATTCAAATGTAGACAGATCTCATAAATCAAACATAACTTATTGTCTGTATATACATACATATCTTAAGATTTGTCCTTTAGATTTCTCTCACTAATATTTCCAAGAAGAATTATTTTGTTATTTTTATTTAGTGTATTACTTGCATGTTAACAAATTTGAATGGCATGAATCTCAGACTGTTCTAAACTGTACTTTTTCAGAAGCACTGCAGAGTTGGAAAATTTCCAAAACCTCATACTGATGTATGCCTCCAAAAGGCATTCCTACAGGCCACCAGCTTACAGGAGTAGGAATTTTTTAGCTGCTCTTGACCACAATGCCCACATTGAGAGGCCTGTTTTAACAAATAAAGATGGAACAATAAGGTAAAATTTTAAGTATCTAGCACGTTTTCAAAATACCAGTCAAAGTATATGTCTCGACCACAATTGAAGGGGAGTTTGGCACCTCAGAGAACAAGTCTAAGCAACATTTTAAAAAACGAAACCTTATACCAATCAGGACTGTTGATGTTTACAGTTTTTCTTGTTGTTTGCACATAATTTGTCAATTTGTTTTGCAGTCTTAAACCTAATCTTATACACAGAACTATGAAATTACAAAAGTTGAAAATCCTAATAATCAATAGAAATAATACAGTTTAAATTATTTTATAGGTACCAGAGAATGTTCCAGAAAAAGAGCAGCAGGTGGTCTGCATTCCCAGTAAAGACACCAAAGACATACGAGTATATCCCAGATTTGGTGCAGACAATAATACTGAAAAGAGTTGAGGACAATGTTGGAATGAACCAACCAGTTGTGCTTGAAAGGGATGACCCACGCCGAATTTCTGCACACCTAGCACCTCACCCACCACCACCAACACACCAGATTGTAGCTGAACAAATTTCAAGGTTCAGCAATGAATTATCCAGTCAATCAATTGACGATCCCAATAGGACAGTGGACTATGATTGGCAAAATCCTTCATAAACATCCACACTGATTCTTTGAATTAAAGTGTTATATAAAATCAAGAACATTATTTTCAAAATCTTGAACATGTTTTTTTTTCTTTATTTGGGTATTATTGCAAGACAAGTTTTTATGCTCATTAATGTGTGCAGTATAAATTGTATCCGTATGTGCATGTTACTTGGTGAAATTTTGATGTATTTATTTTAGGTTCAGTGACAAAAAAGCTCAGTTGAAAAGAATGATATACTTGAGTTCATTGGAACATAAAATGTTACCGATATTATATTAGCACTATTTTTATTATAAACAAGAAGGGAACAGATCAGTATAAAATATTTTTATATCCAAATGGTATAACAATAACAGGAAGATGTATGTGGGAATAGTTTTGTATTAACCCAGGCGGCCGCCTGCAAATCCTCTGTATTGGCCAAAACTGTCTGGAAATTTGTCCCTTATTTTCCATACGCAACAGCTAGGAATAACACGTCTATTCCCTGCCCCAAGATATCCATGATGCCACAAAATAAATTGTCTATATGCAGCATGTCGTCTGCCTCTATTAAAGTCATCATCTGGTGCTGCAGCAAATATATCTTCCCTGTATCTTTGGGCAATAGCAAGCACAAGATTGTCAAGGGCTATTAGATCAAAGTCCTGCAATGGTAGAAATATATTTTGAATATACTTTTTTAATTAAATGCAAAGATTTTAAGATTGCAATTTTTGGTTTTTAGAGTATAATGTACTTACATTTCAGGAGCTATGTTTCAATTACTTGTAAAAAAAAGTATTATTTGGAATAATGTTATGTATTTGTTGTATGTATGCTAGTATATATGTTATCTGTTTGATTGTAAATTATTGACATAGAATGAAAGTGTATGAAATAAACTAAAGAATGATTGGAAGTCCTCATTGAAAATTAGAATACCGGTAAGTTAATTGAGTCACCTCCTTTAATAGAGAATCCACTTACCTACTGTTTAAGTGTTTACCAAATCATTATATTCAAAGTCTAACATTTCTGTTTATTCATAGAATTTCAAACCTTTACTTGTGCAAATCATATTATCAAATTTTATACAAAAAATAAGGTACGCATGGTGCATTTGTTCAAAACATTGAAGTGATTTGCTGAGTTCTGAGATCGCCAGTGAAAACAAAGAATTTCTTGTTATATACAAAAATGTATATTGTATCTAAGTGATATCCAACACCTTAACCTTTAGAGGTGCTTTCACGTAAAAAAAATTATCCAAAGAAATGAAACATCTGAAATCCTTGTATTGCATTAAAAGCTTTACAATAATAGCATCAAAAATAGACTGTTATGATTTATTTAAAAAACAACCAGTAATATTGACTTAACTGTGGTGGAACAAGTACAGTCACTTGATTTATTCTTTAATATATATATATATATCAAAATTATATGGTATCAAGGGTGTTAACATGCTGAACCTACAGGCAGTGTTGAAAAACAATTAGCTGGAACTTGTCCACAGCATAATCTCTCTTCCTCAGAGGGCATCTCTCTGCACTTGGTACAAACACACCAAGAGGGTACACCATCTTCTGGTTGAGGATGATATCCGCCCCGATGTGTTTGGGAATTTTCATTGACCACCTCAAGTGCAAATAACTAAATACCGAAGTTACCGTGAATTTACTCTCTGCATATGCGCATTTCGACAACTTATGTCTCATCAGTGCAGATAAAATCTAAACGTTTGGAAGACCATTAACTCAAAGATGTTTAAAAACTGATAGAGAACAAATAACCAATATGATCTAAATGTAAAGCCAAAATCAGCTAAGGACAGAGCTTTGCGTGAGGGAGATACTCCTTAGTTTTCAATAAAATTTACAAAAATTCAGATATTGTAAGGTTCCAAAAGTAATCGGCTTTCGGGTCAGCACCGAAGCAATGAAGGATCTCTTTCACAGGCCTTCAGCAACAAGGATCGCACATTATCTTCAGGCAGCTGGGAAATGCGGTCCTAAAATATGAAGAAAAAATAAATATTATATGATTTTTAAGTTGTTATTGGGTAAAGTTTTTTTACCTTCGTTACTGCATAAAAATTTATTTGATATTTCAGAGTCTGTAAACATTGGCTAATCCAGAGAAGGATTCGGGGGTTGAAATCCCTTTTTCTGGATTTTTTTTTTGAATTTCCTGTAGAATTTAGGCTTAAAATGACAAAAAGGAGCCTGGAACCCACCTTTTTCAAAGGCTGGATACCTGTTGGTAAATACCTTTAGGGGGGAGGGGTCTGGAATCTATATGGCTGGGATGAAAAACCATAATGCCATTTCAATAATTAGTAACTTCTAAGCCATCAATGTCAGATACCTGCTTTATAATACAACATGTTTCAGATGATCTGATTCATGTGGAAATCTGGCCCAAAGAAAAAATGAATTAATTTTTTCTAAATCAAATGATCATCCCACAAATAAAAAATGTATATACTTGGCCACTTGTTTTACTGATAATAAATTAAATTCAAGTCTACATACCCTTAGTTGTCTGTCTCTCTCTTCCCTTGTAGCTGCTGCAATATCGGCTCTGTTCGGAGGCACAGGTCCATGGACTCTACCTCTTCCTCTTCCTCTGCGCCCTCTTCCTCCATTGGCACCCCGAGCACGTCCTGCCCTTCTACCTCGTCCTCTTCCTCGAACTTGCCTTTCTGGACTTTCTGAACTGGCATGATCCCTTCGAGCTCGTGATGTTGATAGTTCTGAATCCTGTGTTATTAACAAAATAGAAAAGTAAATTGTAAATATTTAATTTCAAAAATACATATACTCTGAATTTGTAAAAAAATTAAAATAAATGAATTAAATCCATGTGTTTCACAATAATTAAAATTATCACAATAATAATAAAAAGTATTTTATTTTGATTTTTTTCTACATAGAAAATTGAACGAATGATATCATTTAAAAATAAACTCACTTTAAATTTGTACATAAAAAATTTAACTAGATCCCTTTGTGTAATAATGGTTTTTTTTTTATATTTTCTTTTCTGTTTTTATTTTTTGTTGTAATTTTCATTTTCATTCTTAGGGGTGTAAGTTCTTCTTTACTTGTTTCATTATTCACTTGTTCCAGCCACAGAATAACATATTTCTTAGTTTAGATACTTCTGATAAATTTTAAATTCTTGATAATATCACAAACATAATGAAACTATGCAGAGTATACGCTAAATAACGTGAAACAAGTCCATATATTCTGTACCACTACGTAAGAGAGTCCCTTACCGTACCCCAATGACAACAAATCTAAAAATAGATTTTCTTTAAATTGCAAACAGAACCATTGTCTCAGTATCTGCACTTCAGAAATCAAAATATTTTAAGTCTTCAGTTTAAAAAAATAGTCAAAACAGGAAAATGGTTAACAGATTGATTTAAATTCATACAAATGGTGGATTTAAACCATGTAATTATTTATTAATAGCGAATTGTAAGTATATCCACACGTGCTCACCTCAGCATCCATATTGTGTGTTGTGATTACGATCTAGGTCATCATGCGTGCTTCTGGGATTGCTTCTGTGCATAATTAATGAGAATGGTTCCTACAGACGACGAAGCCTAATCAGCGCATACTCGTTAATTACACTAATTATACAAAAAAAGTAACGATGTAGTAGATCATTATAGTTTAATATCTTCGATATTACCGCAAAATAATCGACGTTAAAAATAAACCATTTTCGTAGATACTATGTCTTTAATTCCCTGTGGGACAAATTTATAACATGTTGTTTGGCTTGATGTATATCACGTTTCAAAATATTTTGTTGCATCGCAACTTTATTTCGTTGTCTTTTATTGTATTTTTTCTTTTTATTATACTTATTAAAACCAAGTACTTATAATGAGAAGGATAAGCATCCCGTGATTAATTGGAAAAATATCACGGGATGTAGGATTTTGTCAATTTTGGGACATTATCTTTAAAGCATTAAAACAACATAAATATAATAATGATGGTCACAAAAATTATTCTGGCGGTGCAGTAGACGTAACTCATTACGAAAATACAAATTTTGTGAAATTCTGTGTACTACTTTTAAAGCCTTTAGGTGCAAATTGTGGTGCATTTTTCATCGATGTTAACCGGAAGTGACAAAAAAATCAATGAAAAATTTCTTGATTACATATTTCAATCATGTGTATTGAAGAAAGTGTTTGCTATAATTAAATGAAATATACTCTAACAACGTAAAAATATCTCGGCGTTCAAAAAAACATCATTTTATTAAAATCCATAAACTTATTTTCCAGTAATTAGCTTCAAAGTGAAAGCATATCAAACGCCCCACCACAGATTTTAAAATGCCAAATGGATTGTGTACGAGTTGCGTATCCTTCTCATTATACGTCCTTGTTAAAACGTCTGGCCATTTCTGTGATCACAGAATATAACACGTGGAAAATGCAGATCGGGAAATCCATTGGGGGCGTGACAAAAATGCTCGATTTACTCTGATTGGTCGATATCTCTTAAAGCATTACAATAATTTAAACAACACTAAACATACCTTTATTTATGAATATAATCCAAATCATTATCAAAAACAATAAAATATTTATTGTTCGTTAATCCAAAGGTAATTTCCGTTAAATAAAAGTGACAACAAAAGTCCGAATCGATCAAAGGAAGAGACCAGTAATGAAAATCCATATAACATTCGACTGAATCAGGGAAACACAATCCGTCACAGAACATTTTTGGCAAGCCGTCATATTCCCCGACTTAAATCGGGCATTTTATAAATAAAATGGTGGGTTAAACCAGGTTTAATGATGCATCAACCTCCCGCTTATATGACGACTAACTATAGCTTCTGTGAGCCCAGATTGTGTTAAATGTCAAAGCAATAATATTGTCAGGGGGCACTACACTATTTCAATACGCCAGTGTTTGACAGACCTCGAAAATAGTACTATAAAAATAGTGCCTTTTAATTTGTAGTGATACATGTTATAATCAGCAAGATCAAAGAATATTTCTAGGTGAGTGACGGAGAGCAATGAACGGTTGAAAAAACATGATTAAGTTGCGTAACAAGCTAGAACGGAATACGACCAAATACCGAAAATTCTCTGTTGCGACTATGTACAAAATTAACTGGAATGTTTCAATTCAATTATTTTCTTATTTGACATACAACATATGGTTTAAATGTATTTATTTTATCGTGTTGGTGATCTGTTAACGGTAAAATAGGTTCCCCCACCTGGGAAAATTCATTTCTATATTGTGTGAATTTTAGAAATCCCGGAAGATAACAAACGAGTCATTGGGAGGCCGAATTACTGGTGTGCCTCCTATCAAAACCTAGAATTTTTCTCTAATAGGTAAAATATTTTTGTCGTTCGATGAACAAGCCTTGTCTCATACAGGTAAAATACTTTTGTCGCTCGGTGCGCAAATCACACTAAAGTTGCAAAAAGAGAAACGTCAAGCCAAAACCTAAACAAAACCGTCTTCATTAAAATTGGAAATAAAAATTGAATATTTTTCAATCAAATATAGATATCGTCCAATAAATTTCTTCAGAAAAACTATTAATCTGCATTTCTCGAAGCTCTGATTTAAAAGTTTACGAATTAAACATCTGTGTCGTTTCAAAAAATCTTGATAGTGACTACATGCTCTAGCGTAACGGATTAATTGAGAAATATATATGCCATGCGATGGGGAAGACAGAATATTACTGTCGAGGTGTGGAAAGTTTACAATATCAAAATTGAAATCGTCTCTTTTGTCATATATTCGTGTGCTGAGGTTGCCACTGTCGTCAAACTCCAAAAGTAAATCTAAAAACGAAACAGAATGGTCAGTGTCTGTAGTCTCCTTTTTTTCAAGTTCTAGGGGATATATTAATGGAATATAGTCGGCAAAGTAACTATTGACAAAGACATCATCAATATATCTGTATGAGTAATTAAGGATCTAGCCTCTTTAATTTTATTTTCTTTGACCAAATTTTGCAACAATTTTGTTTCGCAAGTGAACAAAAACAGATCGGCTAAGAGAGGAGCACAATTCGTTCCCATTGGAATGCCGACTGTCTGTTGGAATATCTTGCCCCCGAACTGGACAAATATGTTGTCAATGAGAAATTCCAGCATGCTGATCACCTGTTCTTAAGTGTAGTATGTGCGTTACCCTTTGGTACTTTGTAAGTAAAATATGTAGATGTATATGCTAAGGCTACATATTTAAAGCTCTGACCTTTTTTGTAAGTAAATGCCTTCTTGATAAGATCAATCAAACGATTTTTCAATTTTGAATGGGGAAGAGTAGTATAGAGTGTAGAAAAATCGAATGTTTTGAAAATGAAAATATCAAACCAATAAAATAATTATTGTTTGACATTAGCACAGTTTGTAAAATATTTCCAGTAACAATAAAATATTTATTGTTTGTCATTTTTCAGTATTGATAGCCGTAATATTCAGAGTATGTTTTTCACTGTTGTTTATAGTCAACACCATCCTAATGTGGTTTTCCTCTTTAAAACCTTTCTTTGCATGAATTGTTTTCCTCCAACTAGTTGTCACCTTTTTTGACCGAATATCAGTCTTAAATTCTGCAAGTTCTCTTTTATTATTGTCTTTTATATCAAGAAATCTTATGACCAGTTGTTTACGGGCATCACCGGCACTTTTTGTGGCTACTCCTATGATAGCTTTGGCATTTTCTAATATCTCCGTTATATCTTTATTCAATAAGGATACCGCCGTGCGCGGTCCCGGCTGAAGAATAGGCCCACAGCATCCTCTGAGCTTGGAGTATGAGCCATCCTAACAGAGGACCCCGAGGGAACCCCGGGATATAGAAATAGGACCCAGTATCTCCGGCTTGCGGGGTGTGACCCCTCCTAAACGGAGGCTGACCCCGAGGGTCCCGGGATATAGAAATAGGACCCATTCCGTGGTTGTGCGGGATTAATAAATACACAACCCATCTTTCGGATGGGATGTAAACTCAGGTCCACGTGTTGGAAGAAATGCCACGCTTCCTGCACGTTAAAGAACCCTTGTAGCAAGCTCCTTTTGGGGTGGTCCGTAGGTGATCGGCTACAAGGCTAAATTCCCCGCCCTTGACGATTTCACCCTACTTTTCCAGTGGCAGTCAGAATTTCCCGTCCCATGAACCTTTCCATACCCCAAAGTGATTATTTATCAACAAACTTGTTCTCGTCTTGATATAGCTGAAATATTGCTGAGTAGACGTTAAACAATAATCAATCAATCAATCAATCAAAACATGCACGTACAATTTCACAAATCAAAACGTGCTTGCACGTACAATTGAAAAGTTCATCATTGAACATTTTGGTTTTCAAATCGAAATGTACTGTTCAAATCAAAAGTAAAAGGAAAATAATTATCCGGCATATTTCATGCAACTTGATAGGCTCCTTGCTTGCCATTTTGCAGTAGTGAAGTAAAGATACTGGTATGTGTATGTACCCTCAAATAACACCCTGTACCCCCAAATTCAAATGGTACATGTACCCTAAACTGCAAAAAGCAGTGGGCATGCTGAAATAGACTTATGTTTAATATTCCTGCATCTGACAGATGTGAATAGTCCAATGAGTTCGGATTTAGATTAACAGTTGCAGCACGAAACTTGCACAGTAACACATAAATCTTGTCTGTTTAATATTTCTACGACGGGAACGGCATCTTGCATTGATGCGGCAGAAAACATTTCCTTCAATGTTGATGAAGTTCTGGACAAAAATGACAGATCTGTCCCCAGCATTTACGTAATCAGACGGATGTACATAGAACAACACAAATATTTTACCTGCTAACAAAGAAATCAACCGATGTCATATTTGCACAAAGCGTGACCAAATTGTGTCACTTGCGGTAAAATTTGAAGTTCATTATATCACTACAAAAACAGATTGTTTTAGAATATTGATATTGGTATGAATCCAAAATATCATTACGTATTCGCATCTAAAATCCTTCATTTCCAAAAAATATTTGTCCTAGATCATTACATTAATTATGATTTTTGTTAATTATTTGTCTAGGCAGCTCAGTAAGAGATAAAAACTATCACCTTTCAATTGTTTTATTTAAGACTAGATACGAACGCAAAAATTTTTGCGGTCATATACTGGCATGGTGCTGTCGATGTCGTTATCGTTGTCGTCGTCATCTATAGACACTTTCGTTCCAGTAGATCAATCCTTATGAAATTTTATCATAATGATCTGTGGTTCAAAAGAAAGGCTTGGAGTAGTTTTGGTCATTGTGACCCCACCGGTTTTTTTTTTTTAAATGGGACCATAAAGGGTTAAATCGGGCGTTTTCACATAAAAAGATTATAGGAAACACCTACAATTGCCGAAAAACATAGCTACATGCCAAGATAAATGGGNGGGGGGGGCGGGGTATCAGCAGCAGTGTCCCCAGAAAATAAAATGAGCTTGAATGAATACAGCCTATTTTTGATGCCCCCAAGAATCGAAGATTCGGGGGCATATAGTTCTTGGTCTGTCTGTTTGTCTGTCTATCTGTCTGTCTGTTTGTAAAAGACTTTAACATTGGGTATATCTTTAGAACGATAAGTGATACGGCTTTCATATTTTGCATTTGCATTCCTTGTGGCAAGACCTCATAATTAGTACCAGAATATTTGACTTTGCGACCTTGACCTTGGCATGTGAACAACTGCATAATAACTAAAATTGACGATATCTTTTGAATGGTAAGTGATAGGGCTTTCATATTATGCATGTGCATTCCTTGTGAAAAGGCCTTTCAGCTGGTACCAGAAAATTTGACCTTGTGACCTTGACCTTGGCATGTGCCTATCCGGCCAAATATGGATATTATTTCATCGTTCTTTGCAACAAAGGTAATTGTATCATTCCTCTTACCCCTAAAAAGTTATTCTTTGTCGCCTTTACTTCTTTTACAAGTGTTTTCTGCCAGACTTCCTCTTAAATTACCAGCAGTTAAATAGGTACGACACTCTTCCTGATCAGTTGTCACTTCATCATTACTAAATTGGCAGTCATTATAATGTCGCCATAATTCGAGACCAAGAAAATACACATGGAACATACTCCTTATAGGATACCATTTTACAACTTGATGGCCTTTTTGATACAATAAATTCCCCTTAACCTTTTTGAATAATTATTACATTATGATAAAAATCTCCGAGATTCCAGTCCTTTCTTTCCTGCTTCAGACTTTTTTGCATAGCTCATTAATTTTGCAGCTTCAAGTTCTTCATCATGGTTTCTGAAAAGATGGCGACGCAAACATGTCTTTTATCCCAATTTCTTTTTTCTCTGTAGGGGCAGGAAATTTAGCCTTCCATACGACACCCAGTGCGTCTGCT
>MJUU01029452.1:0-23334 GCA_002080025.1 Modiolus philippinarum | reverse complement strand
CATAAATCTTTGTCAGTGATACAAATACGCATTTTATGGTAATATCAAGGTAAGACATGACACACATTCTTATTTCAAAATTTATAAGTAGAACTTTGCCATGACATTTGGGGTAGTGTTAGGTATTTCCCATTTATTAAAATATACCCGTATTTATTCAAGTGCTTGGTAACCTTCATGCTTAGACATTCAATAATGTTTTGTAAGTAGAGATGCAAAATTATTAAAAATATATCATCTGTCGAATCGATATAAAATTCAATGAACAATGATAGTTTCAGTCGGGGGGGGGGGCATTGTTCTGCTCCCGGTTTCAGTGTTTTTGTAATTTGAATCCAGAAAATTAACAAGAATAACAAAGTTTTGCCATATATTATTTTTAGGGTAGAGGTAAAAATGTTAGTATATTGCACAACACTTAACACTTATTGTAATATTTTTTCAATGTCTTCAGTGATGAAGATTGTAAACCTTAAGCTTAGACCGAAACGAAATCGCACAATTGGACATTTGCACTTTATTTTTGACAGCTGTAACAATTCAACTGTGAGTTTTTGTTCACATGCATTGGCAGACAAACATTTTACAGCCATTATTTTGTTGTGGTAGGAGTTACATTTTAATATGAAAAAGAAAGAAATAGGGTAAATGTCAAGGAGACAACATCCCATATCCAGGTTAAAACGACCCAAAACACAGCATCTAGGGGTCACCGTACGGTATTCAACACAGTGAGGAAGTATTTTGAGTCTTATATAGCCCTAAATGTATATCTAAACATTACTAAAAATATTAATTAATTGGCATATCAACCAGATTTGACAGATATATAATAAATAATATGGGTTATTCGAAAAAATCGTCAATATTTTGAAAATGATTTTAGAAAAAATCAAACTAGCCATTTTGTTTCAGTTTTAAGGTTTTTGAATCATTAAACATTTGAAGTTTGAGAACTTTGAATGCATTAAAATAAGTTTTGATTGAAAAGTAAGTCCATTGCCACCAACCCCTTGTATTACTATCAGTAAAAATTATAAAAGTCTCATATGTTATTTGAATATTGTCATTGTAACCCTCTAGATATAATGAACAAATAAAAGTCACTGGTATATTTACATTATTGTTTTTTAAATTGCGAGTCTTTTGCGTACACGTAGACTTTACATATTAAAAAAAAATGTGTTATTGTTCACATCATTACCTCGAACATACGCTATCTTTCCTCTTAATTTTGACCACAAGAGTTGAGCTACACATTTCTGGTTTGTCAAAAACTGGCCAGTAACACCAGGGACGATTGTGTAACACAAGGGACACAATTGGTAACACTTGTGAGTTTCTACCATCAAAAATAAATTACTGTTTCTTTATTTTTACAATATAATTATTTCAGTTTGATGGCATAGATGGATAGTCCTACAACATAGAACCTCGCGCTGTTTCTTTTTCATATATACTGACTTCGCACTTTCAAAAAAATAAAAAATGCAAAAATCCGATAAAAACGTTAAATATGGAATAGAAGTGCGAAGTCATATGTTATAGGACTAAAAGATAGAACGATTCAAAGGGAATCAAAATTTAATTTGAAACATGAAAATAATTCAAATTTTAATTTCAGTAACACAAGGGAACATTTAGTAACACCAGGGACACATGTATCGAGTATATATAAACTTTGTATGGTTAAGCGTTCTAATCTTTATTACTCAGGCGGGGAAGTAGTTCACAAAAATTGTCTCCCCTGTAAATTTGTTAACAATGATGCCACAGTCACGGTAAAAAAATTTCAAATTTCTAACATGTGCGGTATTTTTTACATTTCACATATTATGTATCTTATGCTGCAACAATCGCTATACAGTACGAGAAAATACAATAGTCATTGATTAATATGTAAACCAATTCTATCTGATAGTTAAAACTGTATGATAATAAAGAAAAAATTCTAGCCACCCTCAAAGGGCATGGGCGGAAATAAAATTTAGGAGTATTGTTAAATACATAATTGTATATGAAATTGATTTCTGCATATGGCCTTTTTCAGGTTCCACTTTTTTTTCCAGTTTTTAAGTAGGGAGAAAATGGACTTTTCATTGTATTTTTAGCTCGCGAGTGATTTGTACTCACTGTGAAATAAATATATGGGGCAATTAAAGGGGCATGTATTACTTTTAGTATATTCACTTCATTCAATTTCAAGATTTTCGGACACGTGTTAATTAGATTTTGAAGTGTAATATAAGGGTGAATATCATTTGGTATTCGTTTATGGTAATTTATTGACAGTTTCGTCTTTTTGCAAAGTTGATTCCTGAAAGAAACCTCAGAAAGAATGCAAAGAAAATAAAAATTCGACTGTGTTTGAACTTTTATTCTGGAGATTTGCACATGGATTAACAGGGATATTGGCAATCTGTATGCAAATTTTTGTCAAAATCTGAAGATGGCCTTTTTGGGGATCCACTTTGAAAGACAGGCACTAAATTGATCTTTTATGCCCATTTGTGCATTATATGTGCATCTATACCGTCTCCTGTGGCAATCTACGTTGTTTTCATATTAGTTCAAAATATGAGAATGAAAAATACTCCATATCCTTTCATTTTCCCTATTTGCTACAGGGTTTGTCTCTCGTGCTGTGTGGAGTCCGTAGAAAGTCTCCCCGTGCTTGAGATGTATGCTCTTATAATATTACAGTTATGGCGTAATTGTCCGTGTGAGAATTTCTCACACGTTTACTAATTCATTTATTTTTTCAATTTGGCTGTTCAATATTTCCATTGTTTTTACTAAAATGTTATAATCTGTACACACGACCATTTTTGCCCTTTCAACCAAAGTTACACTGCAAAGTTTGCCTACATCTATTTCGATGTGCCCCGTGTTGTCTATCGATGTTGTTTTTGTCCTTATTTTTGTCTTTCGTCGGGCTACTTAATGACAAATAATTGTAGGCATACATTGCCCGATTTTACTTTTTTCTCATTGACCTCTCCCGACATGTGTTGCTTCAATGAAATATTTTACTCAACATTTTGCTCAACATTTTTATTCTCTTCTTGTAACCCTGGTGCTTTCAGATCGCCCAAGTTGGCACTCCATGGCGGGTGGGGAGCAAGGGAGTGACCTTGATATAATTTTTGTCAAGAATACTGCTTAAGTGCACGCTAGGGGCCTACTTGATCTCGCTTAGGGGGTGAATATTGTTCACCTCTAGTTGAAGACCCTCAGGCGATATCAAGATGTAGACAGGAATAAAAGCCCTGTCCTTGATAAACTGGAGTTTTGTATGTATCGTGTGCGTTTTTGTCACATGTACATTCACCCCATATCCCTTCATTTTTCCTAGTATTTTGTCATTGGAAATAACATTTATAATTATGCATCTATGGTAAACAATCCAAAAGGTAACATTTCTACATTTCTAAATGTTTGATTTTATGGTCTTCCAAACGTTTAGATTTTATCTGCACTGAAGAGACATAAGTTGTCGAAATGCGCATATGCAGAAAATAAATTCACAGTAAGTTCGGTATTTAGTTATTCTACCTCATTTAAACGACAGATCAATTACTTGAAGGGAAAGTTTTAATCCTGGCACCCTTCATTCGCCCAAGCAGCTACTAGGGACATTAGGTAACACAAGTGGCATTTGATGTCTACAACATTATCAACTAAAAGTGTTTTGAAAGTTTTCCCTTTTATTTTTTACTTCTGAAAACATATTAGTAGTCACTTTCAAGAATCATAAAGAAAAGCTAACCAAAATGAATTTTAGAATGTCAAAATTGATTTGTTTTGGCATGTTAATGTTTCGGCTACTTTTGTTACCAGATTTTTGTGTATTCTAATAGATCTTTAAGTTTTGTAAAACTATCGAATTAAGAAGTATAAAATCACTGATTCCTTGCTCTATTTACTTTTAAATTTGCTCTGTATTCAATGGTAATATCGAAGTTGCATCGTTGAGTTGGCAATCAAGTATGTCCCTTGTGTTACTTTAAATGTCCCTTCTGTTACTTTTTTAAATTGTCCCTTGGCTACTGTCTGTATAATGTTTCAAAATCCCTTACTATTGTTAATAAGGACCTGTTTTTCCAAAAAGATGGACTAGAAAAGTATTGTGCACGGATGATCACATTTGTTTTTGTCTTCCTCTCAAATGTGGTTGCTTATGGCCCTGTCACACTATTAAATAAAAATAATAAAAGTGACAACAAAAGTCCGAATCGATCAAAGGAAGAGACCAGTAAGGAAAATCCGTATAACATTCGACTGAATCAGGGGAACACAATCCGACACAGAACATTCTTGGCAAGCCGTCATATTCCCGACTTGGAACGGGCATTTTATGAATAAGCACAACGTGTGCCAAGCGTGTGACAATATGTTCGTATACGCTTGTGTGCGTCGCATAAGTTAGTGGCACGCTTGTAATACGTTGCAAACACGTCGACACACGATGGCGTGCGTTGTTGAACGTTGGGTGCATCGGGAAATTTTGAACATGCTCAAAATATCACGACGTTCGCCAACGTGTTGTTGATAAGTTATGCAGACGTTAGACGAACGCTCGTGAGGTTCGTTATGCACGCAATGCGTGCGATATGTAGTAGTTTCTCGAAAGTTGTTTTAAACGTGAAGAGAACGCAAACCGGGCGTCCTTGTAACTAAGGAGTAACGTATTAGCCGATGTTTTATTATAAAAATAATGGTTAAAGAGCAAGACAAAATTCCAAAGTAATGTAAATAGCTGATTTATTTCAGTATCATACTGACATATTGTTTTGAAAATATTTCTTTTTATTTTTGAGGGACCTATCCCTCCTGCAAATCTGTCGAATTTTGGATCGCATTTCTATCCATTTCTGCATTTGCAATTATCATTGAGATGAAGAATTTCAGCCTGATCTAACAAAGAACGCTCAAAACGCTATACAGACGCTCTATGAATGCCAGAAGAACGTTATTGAACCGTTCGGTAGACGTCAGGCACGCAACGTTCCCATACGCTGTTACACGTTTTGTGAGCGTTGCGTACAAGTTATGGATAAGTTTTCCGTGCGTTGTAGGCCGTAAGCCTGACGCTATGAATGCGTTCAAAAAGGGAATTTCTTCAATTTCTTCGGCGTATGGTAACGTTCTTATAAAATTTATCGAACGTCGGCACACGTTGGCTAGAACGTTTTAGTACATAACAAGTAAAAATCCTACAATTTCATTGGATAATCTGAAGTCACTATATTTGAACAGTTATTTGTTTACCGTGACAGCGGGATACTATACTTGACGACGGGACTATACCCCGCGTGACTTCCGGTTTACTATACTTTGTCTCTTTTTTATTTTGTTTTCTTTTCTGTTATGTACTAAATTAATAACGGACTTCTCCATCGGGAACTGTATTCCTATAGTGTTCTCTGGTGCAAATAGTGCCCTCGCCTGTCGGCTCGTGCACTATACACACCAGACAACACTATAGGAAAACGGTTCCCTCTGGAGAAGTCCGTAATAGATTGATAGTGTGACAGGGCCTTTAGAATCAACTTGTCGACTCAGCCTGATTTTCGAATTTGGTCACTAGTGTTACGTAACACAAGGGACTGTAACACAAGGGACATATTCATTTTATTCGCATTGCATGTTCCCTTGTACAACGGGTCAGCTTGTTCTGCAAAGCAAATTACTAAATACAAATACTGGTCATAAGCTAGTGCTAAATAAGAATCAAATAAATATGAAGAAAAATAGAAAATGCAGTAACAGGGACAGAAATAAAAATAACGGTGTTACCCTGCATACATAAGAGGTAGATTTTTAGGCTTGAATAGCATCATAGTGCCTAATGGAATATCCAATATACTTCAAAGATGAAGTAGTACTTCAGAAAGGCACTTAATTAATTAGTAAGAGAGATAACCCTTACTTCCTGGTTACAGTAACGCAAGGGACACTGCCAAAAGCACACATGTTTTCCTGTATTTTTTTTTTCATAGAATATGAACGTGTTTGGTTTCGTTTATGTGTCATTTTGAAAGAAATTATTTGATAGAAAATAAATATTGAAATTTTGAATTTGAATTTTCATTTTTTTTTAAAAAGATATCTTCACATATCTTTGCTATCACGGCGAAATCACAAAATTCAGTTTTAACCAAATTTTCCACCTTTGAAGTCAAATTAAACAAAGAATTAGACATAAAGGGATTATTTATCCATATATTACCAATTTACATCATGAAAATTTAAAAAAGTGAAAAAAAATACACAACACTCATACAACTGAATAACACAAATATCGACAATTTTTTGAGAATGATAAAACAGTGAATTTTCGAAAAATCCTAAATGCTGCTTCATGATTTTAACCAAAATCTTTCTAAATATTAATTTAAGTCCACAAATGGGCATTGAAATACCAGATCATTACATAATTCATGCAAGATTGGTATGTATATAACACAAATTTTCGTGTGTTTTGTCTGCATAGATAAAAAAAAAATGCAAATTGTAGCAACATTTTGTTGGGGTGGGAATTAGTTTATTGATGTATAAAGTTAATATTGCTTAAACGTGGCTATAATTGTAAGGGAATATAATGAACTTTGATTTTGTACCCCTTTTAATGAATATATGCCACTTTGTAATAATATGAGGCAAAAGAAAGACAAAACTGAGTCGAAGACGCATATGCAAATATCTGTTTAACAAACCCATATATGTAAAAGTGATAGCATGGTCATGATGTTAACATCAAATATTCAAGAAAAGACAATCGCCAGAATTTGAAAATGACATGCACATGAGAGATCTATAATAGACCATTAAATTTAACAATTTCAAGAAAAATCATAAAATTTCGTCAATATTTTATCAGGGTAGGGGAAAGAATTAGAGCTTGTTAGAACGTATCGGCCATATAAATAGCACTTATGTGGAATCATTATACCATGCACTATCATTTAGTGCTTTTTAGGAGGATTTACGGTACGTAAATCCTTCTTATGCTGTCACTTTCTTCAGAAAAATCCCGGGTATGAATATTCACTTCGAGATCAAAAATCAACTTTTTGCGGCCAAATTCATTGCGAATTACTTCTTTATCATTATTGTAAACAGCATAAGAAATATGACATATAAATGTAAGGTATAAGCCTAATTAAAATAGAATTGCGGAGGGAATATTTTAGCAGTTAACCTAGTGTCACGTGACAAGTATTTATAAATAACTTCACATATTACCGTATTTGTAGAAATAATAATCAATAACCTGTGACCTTAATATTGAAATGTTTCTGAATTTAAACGATGCAAAAAACTAAATAAAAATAATAAACCGAGGAATTAGAATTCTTTCTAGTTTAGTAAGCGTGGTTTGCACGTATTGCTAATTTGATTCAGAATTGATTCAAAATTTTAACTTAAATGGCTCTTGTATCGATATTGAAAAAATATGAAATTGGCGATATATTTCCCTCTAAGAGACAAAGGATGAACAATTATTCATATTTTTTTATTGGCGGATTAAGAGAGGACTTCGGGGTTGGAAACCTCCCCCTTTTCTCGATTTAAAAAAAATAATTTCGTGCAGAATTTAGTCAACAATTAAAAGAAATGGCAAAAATTAGTCTGGAACCTCTCCTTTCTCTGGATCTCATTTGAATCCCCCTTTTCGAAGTTTGGATCCGTTGATCATGCAAATTATGTTTTTTGCCAAATTTATGCAAGATGTTCCCTTATTACTTCGGAATCCTAATATGGTCAAGATATGGCATTTACATGTGACGTACTTCTTTTATCAATTTTCAATGATAATTACATACCAAAACATTTTCATGGAATCACTGGATAAAAATTTGTCAACTATTAATGTCCACGTATGCTGTCTAAACCAATGTATTACAGAATTTCTCTTTTACATTGTATAGTTTGAGACCATAAAAGCATTATATGAAACACGTATACAGCATAACGAAATTTACTGTTTTTCATGTGATATGTATGTTAAATAATTTGTAATATGTGATATTGTTATTTTTATATTTATTATTGTTATTACAGGGTTTTTCGTCTGTATGTATTTCTTCTTGAACTACAAATAAAGAACCCTAATTGTGATTGGCGTTATGGTGTTTATTGAGCCCGCCAGAAACCACTTTGTAACACAACTTGGGTATTAATTGTATTTAAATGATCAAATAAGTATTTCATATATCTCATTGTCATCACTTACTTGTATCAGATAAAACAGAACATACATCAGTTCTTTGGAACTAAAATTTGGCAGTTTAAATAAGAAACCTTTTATATTCCTCGTATTATCAATAACATTTGTCCATGTGCTATAATTAACCAGTTTAACCGACACTAAACATTGGACAGCTTTCAACGAATATAGCCTTGCAATCAACTAGCGTAGTAACTAAACCACTACCAAAAGATACGCGTTTATCATACCCATTTACTAGACGCAAAAATATACAAAATGTATGAGGCTTTCAACAATGAGCAAATACACCTGCACATCGGTTTGAGCAGAATTCACTTGCTGGATGTCGAACAACGCTACGTCCATGGTTGTCTACGTCAATGGACGCGGGATGGTCAACAGACATAAACATATCGGACAAAGTACCCTAATAAACACTGTCATCCATTGCTCGACAGAAGGACCAAAAGACAATTCGAAATACAAACGACTACAGGATATTCATCGAGTTGGTTGCAAGATAACTTGGCAAATAAATTGGGGAGATGTGGGCATAATAACTACAGATGGTAAAAAATAGTATGATTTTTTAAGAAAATATGAAAGCCAAAATGTAAAATTTTGAAAATGTTAACTGAAGAAAAGTAGAGAGCATGCACCTCAATCAATGGAGACATTTATAAGAACTCCACACTACTCTGTCATAAATGCAAAAACAAGAGATATTGTCAACGAGTAAATGTACATGTCACAAAATTCCTACAGATACATGGTAAAATTAACCAAAGGAAACAATGCATTTATTGTTCTTCATCTTCTATACCTTCAACATTTCCAATATATATATAGTATTTTGTTGCACAATAAACAATTTTACGATTATCTTTTACGAAATTAAAGCGTAAATCCGACTAAACAGTACTTCAGTACTTTGATTATAAAAAGGAGGTACCAGTCAACATTTTGAAGCAGTTGAAACAATCCTTGAAAAAAAAAAAACTTCCTTGGGTTGTTATACTAAGGGGACCTGCTCCATCTTTGAGTGCGGGTTAACATCCTGTTAACATGCCTTATTTTCATTGGGGGATATCATTGGACTCGAAGTTCTGGGTACGGGGCTTGTATGTGGGTTATTGCAGCCCATGACATTTTTTTTTTCTCTTCTGACTCAGTGTACTTATTGCTACGGTCAACCAAGTAGCAAAAGTTTAACTGAAGAGAAGTCAAAGTTTACACCCCAAGCTTACATTCTAAAACTGATCTGCGGTCGTTAAAAAGACACATTATATACAATTGTAACCTTTTTTGTTTGATAGGTATACACTTTGTAGTCGTTTTAAGGTAAAAGAATGTAGGCGTGAGATGTGAATCTTCACTTCGATTCAATAAAAGTTTTGCCACATGGTTGACCTTTGCAATATTAAATTAGTCATCCTAATAACACACCGTACAACCGCTTTGTATCATTTTGATCATCGGCCGATTGATACGATCATCGATGTTTGTTTACATCCCGAGAAGTGAAATAGTGGTGTTAAGATTTTTGATATTTAATGTCATTTTAAGCAGAAACATGTATTGATTTGGATGTAAAATGAAGATTATAAATTACATAAGGAAAACAATAAATTACTTTCTTATATGATGTACATTTCGGAAGACTTTGAATCAAATTTATACTGAAAATCTTGCAAAAAACTCACATCATGAACTTCAATCACTTATTACACAGAACTTGGTATTTAACAAAGTATTATTTAACACCAGCATTAAAGATGAATCTATTACCTTTCTTTTGATATATGCTGCAGTATTCAAATGTTTGTTGTTTTCGTGAAATTTGACTTTACTCAACACTACATGTGAAAAATAGGATACGATCTTCGGCCGATCCATTTTATTGAATGTTACGATCCTCAGCAGAGATCACCTACGATCAACGGCTGTGTTGTGATATATCTTAGAGGACAAAACTGCATTTCAAAAGGTTATTTAAATATAAAAAAGGTTAATTTACAAAAAATATAATATTGATGATTTGTGATAGTAAAACAATATGCCTTAGGAGCATATATATCTTACATTCAATTGAAACTGATTAAAATTCATACGGGTGTTACATGACTAGACTTAAACAAGCCTGGGACTAATCCAAAGTAGACAGCAGCTCAATTGTGAACGACAAAAGTTCGTTTACTGCATTATTTCCGGGGCGTAAAAGTAAGTTTTTATGAGAATAAACGTGCTTTAGAGTACAGACAGGGACGTTAATCTGCGTGATATATAACAAAGCGGTATATATATATAGTTTCATGTTGTAAAAATTTAAGAGATATACAGCTGACATTTTGTTGGATTGGATGAGCTGCTATAATACAGCTGGAAATCTAGTGGTATAAAATTATCTCCCTTCTAGAAAACATCTTCTGTGTCTCATAACTTTTTCGGTTCAAATTAAGAGCATGGCGACGAAAATAAACAATCAACAAAATGTCAAGATTTCAAAAGAAATAAACTAATACAATATTTAGTGAAAACGTCATTCAATTCCCAGATCTTTACTTTGTGGTTTAAAAGCGATTAAACTTGCCCAGAAGAAGAGGTAATATGCGAATTCCTTACATAATTTACTGTCGTGATGAAAATATTGAATGGACACACTGGTCAGAATCAATTGCTATAGGGTGTTAAAATGCATGTACCCAGACAAGATTATATGTACACATACTTTATTTATAGGTCAATTTAGTAACGATTCTTGCATAAGAAACGCTAAGATCCAAATCTAATCCTATGTAACTAGGCAAAATTATATCATTTCGAAACAGCACCATTTTCTTTTTGTACCCAGGATCTTAAAGGGTAATCATCAACACAAGATTTCATTGGTTCAATTAAGAAAAAGGGCGTGCCATCAGTTAAAACCGATTCAAAGACCCCACGTGCTTAGTGAGTAAAAATCGATATTGTTTATGTAATCTTGATGGTTGCGAGGTATAAACGGTTGTTTTGTATACTTTATTTCGTCAATACCACTACGTGTACCCAGTCCAAAATTTGCAAATGAATCGATAAATATTTAATTTCAAAGTATAATTTTTCCTGGAAATTTTCGTTATAAAGAAATGCCTAGACCCAGAACTCTTTGGAACCATGTTTTTTTCGGGAAATCTCATTTTTCATTAAAAAACATGCGAGAAATATAAGAAAAAATTAAAAAACATCATTTGTCAATATCAAGATACGTCACATGAACATAACAGAGTATAAAATTTGTGACAAAGTCTATTAAAGAATCATTACAGGAACTGTATGTTGAATTATGTAAATAACCAAAACTTATTTTTCTTACATAGATTTACATAAAATCGTACAATTAGTATAACATTCTGTAAAAAAGACTTGAAACATGAATTAATAGAATTTATGCCTGTGTAGAATACATTGATAGTTGAACATAACTTAAAAAGGGAAATAATCACGGTTACTTTATGGGGCTATTACACATAGCTTACCAGGTTAAACTAGTGAAACAGCTATCAGTAGTTAGCCCCCCTCTATTAATTTTAGATTTGATCTTTATTATTGATTACTGACAAGCTATGTCTTAACAGTGTCCATTTCATATTTTCAACAACAACAAAATTCTACATATTGGTTATTCTCTCGATGTTTTTTACGTCAATATACGTTACAAACTTTAGACTCTTATTGTTGTCAAACTCATGTCCAAATATTGAGTTTATCTGAACTCGCTTCCGGAGTCCAGTAATTCAGTAAGCAACACATTTGGTGTTAGTTTGTAAATATGTTTTTCCAAGTTAAAGCTGTATATAAATATATATTCAGTTTATCATCTCAATATTTAACAATACATTTTTGTAAGGGTGACAAAGTTTGCTTTTGTTATAATATTGCATGTATTATCCCTCTGAACAGTCCTGTTCTTGAGGTATTCAATCTAGCATGGGATACTAAAATAACATGATGTGTATTTCTGTGCAAGAGTTTATTGTAAGGATAGGACTGTTCTACTCACGAGCAACAAGACCCCATAAAGCAAAATTGTTTTGTTTTACTGATATATTACTAATAAATCTGTATTGTGTTGTCGGAATACAGCCATTATCTATTATGCTCTTATTTATAATATTAAGTAGTGAATGTCGATTAGATACTGCTGCATTTGGAATATTTTACGAAAGGATATGGAAGCTCATTTAGTGTCTCAGACTGTATACTTGCATATCCTGTTAACACTTTGCCTGTTCAAAAAATTACAATTTAATCCTGTACTTGGTATAGAGCATCATATTAACTTGCCTGCTGTAGTTAGTGTTTCGTGCAAAAAATTCTCAAACATTAATGGTAATATCATATATCTAACATTAGTAATCATTTTATTGTTTGTTTTTCGCTTCATTTCTCATTTTATTATCCGGTGATGTTGAAATAAACCCAGGACCAAATTCATCATCTAATAGTGATGTCTCCTCCACCGATCTTGAATCTGATATAACAATTCACGCATTTAATAGTTGTCTTGATAGCTATGTATCATTCGTCCACCTAAACGTACAGAGTCTTGCAACAAAAATTGACTTGCTTAATTGTGAGCTCAATAAAATTGACATTCTTTGTTTTACCGAAACCTGGCTAAATGAATCCATAAAAAACAGTGATATTAGTTTTGAAAATTTTCACCCTCCAATCCGGAAGGACCGAGCGGAACGTCTTGGTGGTGGCATTGCAGTTTACATCAACTCAGAATTACATATGAGGCACAGACAAGACCTGGTCGTCCGTGGCCTTGAATGTTTATGGATTGAGGTAAACATAAATAAAAGTCGAAATATTTTGATAGGCACGTTTTACCGTCCACCTGATTCAAACGACAATATTTTTGAATTGATAGATTATTCGTTTGAGCAAGCCCTAGATACTGGTATAAGTAATATATTAGTTTTAGGTGACTTTAATGCGGATTTTAATAAACAGAATACTAGCAGTGCTAAGTTGAAAAATATATTACTGAAATATAGTATGTTCCAATTTATAAATGAACCAACTCACTTTACCGAAACTTCAAGTTCCTGTCTCGATCTAGTTATAGCCAATAGCCGTTGTTTCCTTGATTTGGTTCACGTTGGTCAACCTTTTCTTGGCCAAAATACTCGATATCACTGTCCGACTTTTGGTATAATTAAGTTTTATAAACCAGTGTCTGTTTGTTTTAAGCGTCGTATATGGCTGTATGACCGTGGTAATTACGAACTGCTACGTAATAAAATATCAGCAGTCAATTGGGATGAAGTTCTTTCAGTAGCCGATATCGATACTATGGTCAACACGTTTTCTGGCATTCTTATAGAGGCAGCCATGGAATCAATACCAAGCAAAATCATAACTGTGCGTAAATCTGAACCTCCATGGATCAATAATTCAGTCCGACGCGCTATAAGAAAACGAAACCAAATCCATACTAAAGCCAAAAAGACTAATAATCCTTGTCACTGGTCTCAATTTCGTAAAATTCGTAATAATACAATAAACATTATAAGAAAGCAAAAACAAACTTTTCTCGATAATTGTATCGATAAACTTCGTTCGGATTCACTAAATGCTCGTGACTGGTGGAAACTGGCCTCTAAAGTAGCTGATTTTAAAACTCGTGCTACATCCATTCCATCTATTCTTCATAACGACGATATATTATCTACCAATATCGAAAAAGCTGAAGCTTTTAATGAGTTTTTTGCCTCCCCGGCAAACATAGATGACAGTAATATGACTCTTCCAGACAATGATTCCCCTCCGGATGATTGCCTTGAGTCACTTGTTATTCATGAGGACGAAGTTAAAGATGCGCTTCAGATTATAAATACTAACAAAGCAAGTGGCCCTGATAATATTAACCCGCGACTGCTTAAATATGCAAGCGATATAATTTCTCGTCCCCTCTGTCAATGTTTTAATCTTAGTCTTTCTAAAAAGTATTTCCCAGTATCATGGAAAGTAGCTAATGTAACACCTGTGTACAAAAAAGGTGATACAAATCTCGTTGGTAATTATCGCCCAATTTCCTTACTTTCGGTTATAAGTAAAACTTTCGAAAGATGTGTATATAAGCACCTAATGAACTTCATTCGGGATCACCTGACAGAGCACCAGTCTGGTTTCATTCGCAAGGACTCAACACGAAATCAACTCTTGTACATGGCTAATGAATTTAGTAAGGCCTTAGATGAAGGTAAAGATATACGTATCGTCTTCTTCGACATTAGTAAGGCGTTTGATCGCGTCTGGCATAAAGGTTTACTTTTCAAACTTAAAAAGATGGGCATAACTGGAAACCTTCTGTTGTGGTTATCTAGCTACTTGGAAGACCGTAAACAAAGGGTGGTACTTAACGGGCAAGTTTCATCTCTATCCTCCATTAACTCCGGCGTACCGCAAGGTTCTATCCTTGGTCCGCTTCTCTTTCTAGTATTCATAAATGATATCTGTTGTGAAGTTGGTTGTGAGATTAAATTATTTGCCGACGATACGAGTCTATATGCCATAGTTGGCAACCCACTGATTACCTCCATTTGTCTAAATAATGATATAAATATAATACAAAAGTGGGCTGATAGGTGGCTTGTAAAGTTTAACCCAAATAAAACCGAGAGCCTTGTAATTTCGAGAAAAAAGGATCCAGATTACCACCCGCCTCTTATTATGGACCGTAAAGTTATCAACTCAGTGGAATCCCACAAACACTTAGGAGTGATCATATCTAGTGACGGCAACTGGCATGCCCATATTGAAGAAATATTCTCTAAGGCTTGTCTTAGATTAAACATGTTACGTAAATTAAAATTTCGAGTTGACCGTAAAACATTGGAATTTATGTATCTCTCTTATGTCCGTCCAATCCTGGAATACGCTGACGTTGTTTGGGACAATTGTCCTCAATACCTAAAAGATAATTTAGAACAAGTAAACTACGAGGCTGCGCGCATTGTTACTGGTGCCACCAAACTTACAAGTCTCGATATTCTGCTAGACGAAGCTGGTTGGGAAACGCTTGCTGAAAGGAGAAACAACCACAAACTTACAGTCTTTCATCAGATGGTCAATAATGTTACTCCTCCTTATCTTTCAAATCTTGTCCCCCAGACCCTTAACCAAATTCATTCATATGGTACTCGCCATTCTGATCGTTTAACCTCAATTCAGTCCCGTACATCGTTTTATTATAACAGTTTTTTACCAGCTACCGTTCGTCTGTGGAATGCTCTACCAAGCCATATAAAAAACAGTTCATTGTCGATCTTTAAAAAACAACTAATACGTAAAAGACCTGTTCCAAAGTTCTTCTACAGCGGTTGTAGAATGGGACAGATACTACACGCTAGAATTCGCACTGAGAGTAGTGGTTTAAGGGATCATTTGTTCAAAAGAAATCTAGCGGATGACCCGTTTTGTTCTTGTAATCTTAAACTTGTAGAGTCATCTGATTACAAAAACAGGAAAACAGCAAACACCTACAATGGCCAGGAACTACAATCACATGCCACAATTTACAATCAAACTGCACCAGAAAAACAATAATGAAAACAAGAGACAAACATAAATAACGATAGGAACTCGGGATAGCCGGACTTGGTACCGGCACCAGCAAAAGCCAGTGGTAGGGTTAAACCGGTTTATGGGTACCCAAACCTCCCCTTTCTCTATCCCGTTTCCCTATAGTATCATAAACACGCGAATAAAACCCAATACAGGTAGACTACTAACTCAATGACCACTTTCTTGGAACCGAAAAAGAGTAGAGTCATCTGAGCATTTTCTGCTCCTTTGTTCAAAATATATAACACAAAGGCAGGAAATGCTCAGACATCTATCAGGCGAAGTCACTATAGACACTGTTTTATATGGTAATCCATTACTGTCCGACATAGAAAACTCTGAAAACTTCAAGGTAGTGCAAAATTTTATTTTACTAACTAAAAGATTTATTTAGTTTCCTTTATATTGTGTGTTTAGTGTAATTTAATGTTCTCATATATTATGTAATCTCAATTATTAAAATGACTTGTATTATTATAGTATATGTCACCCACGTCATTTTTAGATTTTTATATTGAAAACATAATGCGTTAACTCATTAGTTATTCATGACTGAATCTGTATTCTTCTATAAATGTCTCTTTAATATAGAAAATTCTAATGATATTTTTAATCCTGTACAATTTTTACTGCAAAACCCAAGTATGAAAAATTAATTGTTGCTCTATTATCTCTTTATGCTACCGTGTCACCCTCACTTCATCATTTCAATACTGATTATAAGTCTGAATCAAGTTATATACTCTTTAAATTTGTTCTATTCATCTTGTATTCATTGTTTATATTCTGTCTCGCGAAGGAAGTGCTGCGTCACTTGTTTTCCGATCCTTATTTTGTATATGTATTTGTTTATGTCATCATTATATCTAATAAAATATTGTTTACACTAGAGTATAAATTTTCATGTTATAAGTAACTTTTATCAGGCCCTGACAACGAGTTACGCGTTGCAATCGACATTTTTATCTTTTCTAAACGAGAGTTCATTTTCTATTGTTTAAATACCACCGGATTTCAGACTGATTTCGCACTTCGTTTAGTATATACAATTTAAATTAGCATTCATCATCGTTCAGTAACGACTTTCGATTTTCATCATGTGACGTGACCTCGCTTACAAAATTGTAGGGTAAAAAATACCGAAGGTTTAAATGATGTGGTCATGACAAAAATCAAAGTAGTGATACATAGCAAAGTAAGTAAGAACCGAACTATCATTTTAAAAAAAATAATCCAAAGGCATCGAAAATAGTGGAAACACAAAGATACAAAGACATCGCATAAGTATTGCACATAAAAATAAATTGGAGACATACATACGGATGAATAGCACAGACCCAATTTATAAGCCATGGGTGATATCTGATCCACTAGTAGAATAAGCATCTCCTGCTTCTTATAGGAGGACACTCACTGTGTTGAACATGTCAAATCCGGCAGTGAAGTCAAATCGTGTAGAGGAAACAACATCCTTTAGCTGTTTAAGGGAAAGATTTGACACAAGCTAACTCAACATTTAAAACGTTTTTCCCTTAGAATTGGAATTGGACCCCATTTCGGGGAATCGGACCCTAACGTTGCCACATTAGTCCTTTGTTGGCCGTGCAAAAAGGTGATTTTTTTTTATATTCGCCCTATATCTAATATGGCTGCAAGTGGGGAAAATAGATAAACATTGGACTTATGGAAAAACACATGGACTTATGGAAAAACACATTCAAAGATCTTCTCTGGAACTGCTAGACAAACTGGAGCAAAACTTGGTCATAACAGTGTTTTGGTGGCCACCAGCAAAACAAAATGTTTTTATTCAGCCCTATGTAAAGATGGTGTCAGCAGGGTAACAAGGGTTAGCATTTGTCCAACATCCAAAGATTCTTTCATGTTAAACTATAGAGTTACTGTGGCCTTGTGAGCCATGGATCCCCAGCCGCACCTCGACCTCTTCGCGAATTTTCTAAAAAGAACATGAAAAAGGAATCATTGGAAAAAAAGATAAACAGTGCACATCTAAAATATGTAATTAAGCTCCACCATAAGTCATAAAATTCCAAGCAGTGGATATCAGCTTTTGGCACTGCGCTAAAAAGACAACGTGTAAGGCATGGCAAAAATCTTTTAAACATGTGTGGACCCAAATTGATGTCTCGCCCGTCCCTACATGGTCACCAAATTGATGTGAATTCTCAAACTGACTAAATCAGAAAACTTAACATGTTCACCAGACTGTGAAATTAGGGTAAGTGACAAAAGCAATAAAGCAGACTGGCATGATTCACCCGAAACGGAAATATCAGTGACCTACCACTGATAGATACTAAAAAACCAAACATTAGACCATGAAAATGAGGTCAAGGGCTAAAGCCAAATAGTAGGCTGTCATGTTCCATCTAAGAAAAACCAAAATACCAAATTTTATTGACCTTACATTAATAGATACTGGGAAACTTAACATGATCACTGGACGTGAAATTGAGGTCAAGGACAAAAGTCATATGCCAGACTGTCATGACTTTTTTGTACTTCTTAAGACCAACCTACATACCAAATATCATTGACCTACCACTTATAGTTACTGCGACACTAAACTAAGCACAAAAACTTAACATGTTCATTGGACCGTGAAATTGAGGTCACAGACAAAAGCCATATACCAGACTGTCATGTACTACGTAAAACAAACCAATATACCAAATATCATTGACTTGCCACTTATAGTTACTGAGAAAATGACCTAATCACAAAAAGTTAACATGTTCACTAGACCGTGAAATTGAGGTCAAGCACAAAAGCCATATGCCAGACCGTCATGTACTACCTAATACCAACCTTCTTACCAAATATCATTGACCTACCACTTATAGTTGCTGAGAAACTTAAGTAAGCACAAAAACTTTACATGTTCATTGGACCATGAAATTGAGGTCACAGACAAAAGCCATATAGCAGACTGTCATATACTACTCAAGACCAACCTATATACCAAATATAATTGACCTACCACTTATAGTTACTGAGAAAATGACCTAATCACAAAAACTTAACATGAAAGTTTACGCCGTCGCCGCCATACTTTGTACGCATATGTCTCGCTTTCCGCGACTTTCGTCGCGGGCGAGACAAAAAACGAAATTATTGGAAAACAAAGCACATAGTGCAAATCTATAGCATGTAACTAAGGTCTTACACAAGTTTCATGAAATTCTGACCAGTGGTTAAGGGGGGTACGGGATACCAAGTGGTCACCATATGGTTTGCACTGAGCTACAATGGCAAAGTCAAAAACATGTCAAAAATCTGAAAAAAAAGTATTTATTGGAAAACAAAACGCATAGTTCCCATCTACAATATGTTATGAAGCTCCTGCATAATTTAAAAGAAATTCCAACGGGTGCTTTAGGAGAAGAGGATACCACCTTTTTGAAGAAGGACAGACATTACGAACACTATGTACCTTCCGCAAATCGGGGCTATAAAAGGGTTTTTCAGGCGCGTACTTATTCCAAAATGGCAACCAGCAGGGAACAAAGTTTAACATTGGAGCTCATGGAAACACTTTAAAAAATCTCCTCCCTTGAATGTTCTTGGTCATTTGGGATCAATCTTGATCACAAGTTTTTGGATTGTCCCCTGTAAAAAGGACTCCTTTCAGGTTTGTACCTATTCCAAGATTCCTGCTATTGATCCAATGCTTGAATAAAGGGCTACGCCGAGCGCAGCATGATACGACCGCAGCATGTCGACCACTGAAATTTGAACAAGTGTAAACTAAAATTAATGTGGACACAGTAATTTGCTGGACACAATAAGGACCTTGACACATTAATAAACTGGACACAAACTAATGAAAATAAAATTAGCCCTTTTAATCCCTTATTACTAGGATATTGTAAGAGCTAAGAAATTTTGTTGACTACCATCAAGAGAAATCCAAAGAAAAAACTCAGGTTGAAATCCAATGAAAAATAAAGATTTCACATATTTTGAATTATCACAATTTGGCCCCTTTGACCCCTTATAGCTTCGAAACCAAAGAGAAACGCAAAATATACTGCCATATCACTGAAAGCTTACAATGAGAACAATCTAAAGATAAAAATCCCATCAAAAACTAATGAAAAATAAAGACTTCACATATTTCTAATAATTGCAATTTTGACCCCTTTGACCCCTTATAGCTCAGAAACAGTAAGAGCTACATCAAATCCGTTTCATACTTCTGAAAGTTTGCATTGAGAGGAATCCAAAGAAAAAAATCCCATCAAAATCTGATAAAAAATAAAAATTTTACATATTTCTAAAAATTGCAATTTTGGCCCCTTTGACCCCTAATACCTCGGAAACGGTAAGAGCTACACCAAATCCGTTGACATACTATTGAAAGCCTACAATGTGAGGAATCTAAAGAAAAAAATCCCATTGAAATCGGATGAAAAATAGAAATTTTAGGTATTCTACATGTTTGCAATTTTGCCCCGTTGGGCCCGTCATAGCTTGGAAAAGAAACAAGTTGTCAAAAATCTAATGGTGCAGTGCTATGTTAATTTTTCGTAAGGAATCCAATGCAAAAAAACTGCATCAAAATCAGACTAATAATAATAAAATTAAAATTTTTGAAATTTGCCCCTTTTGGGCCCCATTTATCTTGTGAACGGTACATGCCACGTGAAATCCGTTGCACACTACTGATTGGAAATTTCCTCAGGAGGACACTGAAAGAAACCCCATCAAAATCCGATAAATAATAAAGATTCTACAGTCAAATATACGAAAACATTAAATTTAACCTTTTTGGCCCCTTTTTAAAAACGGGTGGGCCACAATAACCAAAACTAAGCCAAGCCTTCCTTTTGTGCCAAGGAACATTGTGTTAAAATTTCATAAGGATTGGTCAACTGAAACTAAAGTTATTGACCAAAAACAAAAGTGTCTACAGACAACGACGACAACGACGACAACGACGACGACGACGTCGACGACGACAGCACCATACCATTATACGACCGCAAAAATTTTTGCGGTCGTATAAAAATGTTAAGAGATCTTCTCTTGTAGATGAGAAACGTCTACATTTGTATTTCATGTTTAATAAAATACCAAGTATCCAGTACATGAGGTACTGTTTGATCATTGACAGATGAAAACAATTGAATATTGGATCCTCTTTGGGCCAAGGGAGCGATACAGGCTCTCCGAGCCTCTTGTTTAGATTTCCCATTGTTTTGCCTTTATCTACACTGACGATACATAAGTTGTCAAAACGACCATCTGTAGAACTGGATACAATCAGATATTGTGTTTTTTCAAAGCCGGTAAGTAAACGATTGAGAGTTCAATGAGTAATTACACCGATTACATGATAGCGCACACATCAAACAAAAAAGTAAATGACATGGAAGGACTGAAAAATAGAGTTTTCGGCAAGGTCCGACTAAAGCATTTGCATCTTAATTGTTGAAAGAATTCAGGCTGAAATGAAAAAAAAAATCCAAGCATGAGGTGCAGTTAGATGGTAATGTGAACAGAATGTCTGAATTGATCTTTGAATTTTTGGTCTTTTTTCCTTTATTTTTCTTTTTCATATTTAAACCATTTATCATGTATTTCTTGTATAAACATAAACCAATTATTGACTTTAATTTTGTATGTTCCTTTGTATTTTCATATAGAATTTGTTTTGTAATAAATCATATGAATTGGACTACATAACTTTGAAAAACTTGTGCCCAATTCCTTTTGTTATATCCGATATTAAATTATTATAAACTTTACCCCAAAAAATATCCTTCAAGTTCAGTAGAAATATGAATTCAAATTATGACGGAGTTGTAAATCAATAAATGAGCTATAAACGGCTCGGCAAGCCTCTATAATCAGTTCATAAGGGTAATTTCAAAATTACCGAACAGAATTCTCAGGAGGCGAAATTCAAAGGGCAAAAAGACTAATTATGTGCAAAAGCAGTAGATAAAATGTAAATCGCAGTGGTCTTGACTTTGCACAGAAGTTGTAGGTTTTATGGAGCGCCAAATCATTAGTGTCTTGTGTAGCAATTCAACAGCAATTGCTATTGAAAGGTCGTATATATTGAAAAGAAATGTTCATCCCAGGACGTGAAAAAAGAATCTCGAATCACAGTTTCAAAATTCTCGACAAGGGACTGATATCTTTTAAAGAACTATTTCAATCAGATAATTAATTTTTTTAAGTATGAGGTGTATGACATTGTACTTGATCCTGTAAACAAGATAACTTGGAAGTATGGTTTTAATCTGACTTTTTAATCAGCCTGCAGTTAACAAAGAGTGGGCTATTCTTGGCTTCTGGAATCTAATCATTGATTATCAAACTTTATTCTAGTAAATGAAAAGTCCAAAGGTTTGCAGAATTCGTAAAAAAAATCTGAAAAAAAAAGAAATTTTAAGTAGGGGCAGAGATAACCTCCGGACAGAAATCTCCAAATAGACGTATTTTTTTCAACATTTGATGATCCATCTTAAAAATCAGGTGCACAACCTTATATGGTACTTACTATCCTGACATAATTGTAAATGGGTATTCTGAAGATGGTCGGAGGAGGGTCGAGATTACCACAGGAAAAAATGTAGCTAGACACACACTGGGACAAACTCACAGTCGCACAAACTGAAACCAATGTACCCTAAACTTCGTTTTGGATGGGTATAAAATGGAAATATTGTCATTTGATCGTTTTTGTTACGGCTGTTGACTGTATCGTCACTTAGATTAAATCTGCTGTTGATCGTTACATGTATCGGTTGGAGATCGTATCCTATTTTCTTCTTGTTGTGTCAAGTAATGTCAAATTAAATAAGAACACCTGACATTTGAATAATATTTTATACATAAAAATGAAGGTAAAAGATGCACCTTTAGTGCTGATGTTGAATAATAACTTGTTAAGTACGAATTTGTATGGAATAAGGAATTGAAGTCCTGGATCTGAGATTTTTGCGTGATTTTCAGTGTAAATTTGATTTAAAGTCTGCCAAAATGTACACGTTATAAGAAAGTAATTTATTGTTTTCATTACGTTATTTATAATCTTCATTTTTACATCCAAATCAATGCATTTTTCTGCTAAAAATGTCATTAAATATCAAAAATCTTAACACCACTATTTCATTTCTCAGGATGTAAACAAACATCGATGATCGTATCAATCGATCGATGATCAAAATGATACAAAGCGGTTGTACGGTGTGAATAACAAGGTAATGCTTTTTGAAAGGAGGGTGGGTTGGATGGTATGGATGATTGTGACATCAAATTTTCCAAAGTATTTTTTAGATATTGCCCAAGTTTCAGGTTGTGTTTTATTCACATATTACTCAATCGCATCCGCGCGCATATCGTACATGAATGAATGTGATGTAACAGAGAACATGTTGACGGAATTTGTAGATGTAAAACAGGATAATATTGCACAAATAATCGGAAATTTACAGATATATTAGTTTTGAAAAGTGAAAGCAGCAACATAT
>MJUU01029449.1:3491-17213 GCA_002080025.1 Modiolus philippinarum | reverse complement strand
TGTCAAGTCCGCATCATATCCAAGATGGCCACCAGCGCGTGAAGCCTGGTTTTATCATTGGACCCTATGGGAAGGTATTCAAAGATATTCTTCTCTGAAGCCGCAGAGCCAATCGGAACCAAATTTGGCCAGAATAGTCGTTAGGTGGTTCCCTTTCAAAAATGAGTCCGGCAAGTCTGCACATCATCTAAGATGGCCACCAGCGGGGAACTTAGTTTAACATTGGACCCTATGGGGAAACATATTCCAAGATCTTCTCTTCTGAAAGTACTTGGCCAATTGGAATCACACTTGGTCACAATGGACCTTAGTTTGTCCCCTTCTTAAAATGTGTCTGGCTTGTCTGAACAGATTCAAGATTGGCATTCAACATTGGTATTATTATTTTTGACTGTATTTGTCAGCAATGGCCCAGGTGAGCGATACAGGCTCTTGAGAGCCTCTTGTTCTTTTCTGTGCCGTACTCATGTTGTGTCTCTGTTTCTTTTTTGTTTCCGATGTTGCCATTGTCCTTGGATTATTCGTTTTGGATTGACGGTTCGGTTCTCACTTACTTTATCCGACACAGTGTTAATTCTCAAAATATGCAATTTTTCGTTTCCACCCCAAAATTGTTGTCTTGTCGGATATTTCTCAAAAATGAAAGGAACCTTCCCTTGCTCATGTCCATCACTGTGTATAACATTTATAAAAGTCTGTGAGAGTTATGTAAAGTTATCATACGTCATAGAACTTACTAGCATTCTCAAAATATGCGCTTTTTCATAGAAAAACTAAGTGTTTCCCAAAAAATTGTTGTCCGATTTTCCTCAAAAACAAAGGGGAGCTTCCTTTGGTCAAGTCCAACTTTGAGTAAAAAAAATATAAAATTCCGTACAGACAATCTTGAGTTATCATACGACATAAAAAATGCTGACGGACAGAGAGACAGACAGATAGACTGATTACTATAGAAAAAAATCCTTAAAACCCATAAATTACTGATCATAACTATATAGGGAGGGCATACTGGTGTTGTAAGATCTTTCTAACAGTATTTCTAACGAAAAATTATGAGGTTGTTGGCGACATAAACTGGCTCACTAAAATAACTGTTGGGCCAAATGAAAAGAGTAACAACGAAGGAGGCTCGAATGAGGTTACAGCTTCATTGAAATGCCAACCAACCAAAGAAGATAAAGATGAAACGCAGTAAGCCAACAATTTGATAATATTAGTATAAATATTAAAGTAAATAATTATTTTAAAATCTCACTGGTTCAATAGAAAACCATGCTACTACAAACTCGAAATTAAGTAAAAACATAGTATTGATAAAACTAGATTTTCAACTTGATCCTTTTTAATATGCCATTGGCGGACGTTCGCAATGTAGCAACAAATATTGATATATGGATACCTATAGAAAAAAAGGGAAACGGGGAATGTGTCAAAGAGACAACGACCCAAAAGGGAGTAATAACAACTCAAAGCCACCATAAGATCTTCAATGAACGGTGAGAAAACCCCACACCCAACGGCAAATCGGAGTCGGCCCCTGAACAAAGAGCAATCAAGTCCAGCGAAATAAACATCATCCTAGACTCCTATAGACATGAAGTAAACTAACTAGAAAAAGGACAAGACACACAAAGGCCTAATAATTTCCTGACTTAGGACAGGCACAAACCTGCTGCGGCGGGGTTAAACTAGTTTTATTGGATCCAAACCTTCCCCCTACAGCCAATGTGATAAATAAAAAAACAATCGTAACAACAGTAAAATTCAGTTGGCAACAGGACTGAGTCAATTGTGAAAAATGAAACTGAAAGAACTAAATATACGGAAAAAAACATGAAATCACAAGAGACTACTAACAGTTAACTGACATGCCAGCTCCAGACCCACCACCAACTGACAAAGTAAGTTATGTACCCTCAGTAACCTATGTCTGCTGTGTCGATCATGATCATGTCGTATGTTTCAGACAACAACCAAAGTGATGGCAATTTTCTAGAAACAATATTTTATGAAAGGACCATAACACGTATGCAAACTCCAACTGCAATAATTTTAATGAGCTGCATGGCCATTTCGGAAATTAATTCCTCATCAGCAGCACTAAAACGAAAACAAAGGAAATCCATAATTTCAAATAATTCATAAAGGTTCCGCGGAACCCAGTGTATCGCCTGCTCACTCTGCTGTTGTTATATTTTGGCTTATATTAGGATGTGGTTGCGAGGTAGAGTTCCAAGAAACAACTAGTCTTTGACAGTTTCATCAAATTCCCCAAAATTGGAATACAAAATTTTGAAATCTTACTATAGAAATTATTGTTTTTTACTGAAATTCATCAAAACGCATGGTTGTAAACCAGAATTCCAAAAAATTGTTTGTCTTTGAGAGTTTCAGGAAATTTACCAAAATTGGAACCATTGTTTTTTATTCTTAGTTATCAGAATTATGTCTTGTATGAAGAAATGACTAAAATATTTGATTGTATGCAAAAATTTCAAAAATTGTTAGTCTTCAGGAAATTTACCAAAGTTGGAACCGGGATAAAATTCTGAAAGCTTATTGTACATCAATGCACTATACATAAAAATGTACAATCAAAACTGAAGTCCTTATTCTCAATTTGTTGATATATGGACCTAAATAGAAAATTTAGTCAAATTCATTGAAGCGGAAAATATAGGTCAAGGGGACATAATTCTGGCATGGATGTTGGTTACTACTAAAGATATAACCACTTATCAATAATCATCAGTCTATGGCATGTAGGTGCTGAGATATGGCGCAAACAAAAAAATGATTGAAAAAAATTAAGTCTAACTAATGGCAAAATACGGAAAAATTGGAATTATTTTTCTCTCAAAATTAAACTTGGAATTCAATAATTAGGTTGTACTAAATGTTGTGTCAAAATTTCATTGATATTGAGTATGATTTCAGAAAGCTATTGAAGTTTAACATAGGGGTTAACCAAATGTTAACGACGACGCCGTCGACGGAATCTATGGTCTCTATGTCTCGCCTTCGCGACATTCGTCGCAGGCGAGACAAAAATGTTTAAAATGCATAAAATCAAACGAAATCCGAATAATCAATAATATCAAGTAAAGCGAAGGACGAACTACGATAGAGGGAGTTAATCCTTAGTTTTTAGAATTTACATAAATTTAGATGATAGTTATTGAACAAAGTGTACACATGAAATATTATCTCATGTACAAGTACACCATATCTAAGAAAAATAAAGAGCATACATATCTACCACGGGAATTGTTTTACCAACTCCACACTGCAATAAAAGACAAACTCCTGTATTAGATATTTTATGAAAGAATATGGAGTAAATGATGAGGCAGGAATCGGCCTAATCATGCTAATGAGATTATCTGCAATAAACATGTAGTTTGACAATTTATGCCTTTTGAACACGTTTTCATGTTGTGTAGTTACATGATTTAATATTTATTATGCAGGAATGCAACGTATTGCATAAAGGTGTCGTCGACAGTGGTCAAATTATTGGTAAAAGGACAAATACTGGTGAAGTTACTGCGTGTAGTGCCTGCTGTAATTCAGACAAATGTAATCTAGGAAACTGTCAACATTTAAAAGAACGTAAGTAAACCATGTATATAGTAGTAAATTGTTATTGTTCTATCCAATTCTGCCATTTTCAAGATTTAAATTTGATAGAATACTCTAAGTGCAGAAAATTTCAAATATTGGTTGCTTTAATATATATCAGACGCATGCTCTGGTCCGAGTAGACTTATTTTTAATCAAAAAGTCTTTCCAGAAACTAGCTGTCCTATGCTTTCAATTGTAAGTTGTTCCGTTGCTTGGCTTTGCCATGTATTTGTAGAGACTTTTTTATATTTGCATTTACTCCATATACCTTCAATGATAAATTTATCACCAAATTGAGGGTTACTTTGGAATTACAATTTATTTTTAATTTTATTTAAATTCCGATGAAGAATTCGAAGAAAATCCAGAAAAACAAGACTCAACAAACGTCATTTAGGGGCATTGTCCTAAACCATAAATTGCAGATACCTTAAAAACTATCAAAATTGTCTTTTCTTATTAAATTCTAAAATAACCCTATTGAGGCATTTGGGCCCTTTCTATGGGCTGATAAATGCTTCTCTAATTGTTATTCATGTTTAATATTATTATGTGGGCTTGCTTTATTAATTGCAAATAGGTGTTTTCTTTTATTTGGTCTAGTGAAATGTATTTCTTGGTGTTGATTAAGTTTTGTTCATTTGGAAATATTTGTTAATAAGATTATCAATCATTTACATTCAAGTCAATGATTTCAGAACAAGTCCTTAGAGAGATCATCTCAAAACAATGTCGAAGGAACAAGGAAAGTGGTGATTACAAAACACAAAGACCATAAACATGGCAAAAACAGGAACAGAGAAACAAAGACAAAAGAAGAAAGAGAGACAGCCACAAGGCATGGAAATAAAAAGACGAAATTCAGAACTAAGGCACTCATAGTGTGTCTCCCATGAAAAGCGGGAGTGACATCAGGTGCTCCGGAATGGTAGGCATTTCCTGCTCCACTTGCGACATCTGAGTAAACTCTTTTAGAAAAGATGACAATAAACATGCTTTTCCATTGGGTTGCAGTGGCATCAAGATATTGATGGGTACAAGTATTTGTAAAAAAAACAAGGGCTACGTGTAGATTATATCAACGTCGCTCCAGAAATTTGAAACCCCACATAATTGTTGTAAATTTAAAAGTTAAGTAGGGGCATAACTCCTACAATAACTTTTGACCAGGACTCGTCTTCGAACTCACTTAAGGCATTCTTTAACTAAAGCTACTGTATAAATATTATCCCAATCCAATGAGAAATAAATTTGCTAGAATGCTTACAAGTATATTTTGTCAATTTTCAAAGTAAAAAAGGGGAATAACTCCTCCAAAAATATTCAACCAGGACTCATCTTCGAACTCACTTGAGGCATCCTAGATGTAAAGCTATTGTATAAATATTATCCAAATATAGTGAGAAATAAATTTTCTAGAGCGCTTACAAGGATATTTTGTCAATTTTCAAAGTTAAAAAGGGGCATAGCCCCTACAAAAATATTAAAATGGGACTTATCTTTGAACTCGCTTGAGTCATCCTAGAACTTAAGCTACTGTGTAAATATTTTTCAAATATAGTGAGAAATAAATTTTCTAGAGCGCTTACAAGGATATTTTGTCAGTTTTCAAAGTTAAAAAGGGGCATAACTCCTACAAATATTCGAATAGGACTTATCTTTGAACTCGTTTGAGGCACCCTTGAACTAAAGCTACTGTATAAATATTATTTATATCCAATAAGAAGTAAACTTGCTAGAGCGCTTACAAGGCGGATGGACGGACACACGGCATTACCATATCCCTGCTTCGCGTTGCGACGGGGATAAAAACATCGTGAATCACTTCTGTACAGTTTGATTCGGTTAGTCAATATCTTTCTTAAAATGTGTTCTGCTCTTGGGTTCTTCTTTTGGGTTTTCATTTCTCTTTAAGCTTGTATCATTTTGTCAAGTTGTTTTGGAGTAGCTCCTCCTACAGGGTCCTGTACGCTATAGATATGTGACAGATATATTGTCCAGGTTTTTGTGGTCGCACAAGCTAAAATTGCATCAGAGAAAGGGAAGAGAAGTTGGCTCCATTTGGTATCTGTTGCTTCAATCAATATAGCAAAATTTGTATTGCACATGTACATGCTACCTGCAACAACGCTTAACCAAAATACAACCTTAAATCTTAGTTAGTATAGGTTCAGAGGAAGAGGTCAGCATTGCTGAACTTATAAAATTCGAAGCAGTTGATTTAAATCAAATCACTGGACAAAAAACATTGAAATAGGCATTCGAGAATATTTTCGGAAAAGACCTGATTGTTTTCCCATGAGGCCTTATGTTAAACCTCGTTCTGGTGCCGATCTAGAATTGGGAGAAGACCTACCGGACAGTTTATAGGATCATCTAAGGACTATTGTAAACATTTTTGGTCCAAATTGGACAAGGTGTTTAAGATCTCTGAATGTCTTTCTATAGGATACAATGCCTAAAAAAAGTTCCCATATAGAGGTCATCTTGAGATGAGCGTAGTTCTGCTGAATAGCTTTTTATAGGGCAACTAAGGGCCACTTGGCTAAGTCTAATTCTTAATTTCCAGTTAGTTTCAGAGAAGTTCTTCAATGAAAGATTTTCTGTTTAGAATCTAATGTTAAACAACAAAATAACGATTATTATCTTCAACTTTTAGCCTTTCTCAACGAATGTGGACTTGCAAGACGCAATGAGCACCACCAAATAGCTATTATGACCAAATTTCATTTCATTTGGCCCAGTGGTTTCAGAGGGGACAATTTTTGAATGTATTTCCATAGGCTCCATTGTGAAACTGAGATGTGATGCGGATTACCTCGATACCTTTTTGTCAGGTCATCTAAGGACAATTGTGACTGTTGTTGGTTCTATTTGCACAAGTGTAGTTTCAAATAAGATTTTTGAATGTGTTTCGGATAGTGTCCATTTTGAATGCTGTAGCTACCTCATGGCTACCTTTTTTGAAGAGGGCGAACCAAGGACCATTGTGACTTAGTTTGATTATAATTCCATCATTTGTTTCATAGAAGATATTTGAATGCGTTTTCCAAAGGTTCGATATTAAACTCTCTTCCCAGCTGAGTGCAGACCTACCGGATACTTTTTAGAAGCAGACCATCCGAACACTGTCTTTACTTAGATGTGTTCCAAATGGACAAGTGATTTTCGAGAAAATCATGGAAGTGTTTTCTGAACGATCAAGTTATACAAGTAATCTTGCTGGCAGAGTAAGTGCCTACCTGGCAGACACTTTTTTCAGAAGGGGACAACCTTAGAGCCATTGTGATCCAATGTTCAACTTTATTTATTCAAGAACCAATTAAATAATTTACCAACTTTAAAAGAAATGAGTGGGACCTCTATTACAAATATTTTTGTGGTTCTTGCATGCACTGTATGTTTCCTCTAAGGAAAAAAAAATGTGCAATTTGCCCTTTCCTCTACGCCCAAAAACTTAGTAATCAAACGTCAATGATTGAGCAATCATGTTGTTTACTATTAACCCATGTCTGTTGAACATTTAAAAAAAAACTATTTTAAATTCAGATAAACTTATTTTTAGGCTGAAAAAGGCCCTTGCAACACCTACTACTGTACTGTAACTTCAGTATTTGTTATCTATTACCATGGGCCATTGCCTCTGCTGGTGGACTGGTAGTCCCCAAGGGTATTCACCAACCTAGTAGTCACTACTTCTGTGCTGACCAAAAAACTAATTTTATTTGGAAATTTGCAATATCTAAATTTTAGAAAATTTTTGCTTAAAACTAAGGAGTTTCTCAATCATGCATAGCTCTGTCCTTGGCAGATTTTGGTTCTACAGTTAGATTTTTTGGTTATTTGTTCTTTATCAGATTTTACAGATTTTTGGTTATTGTCTTCCAAACTGCACTGAAGAGACATGTTTTCAAATGGGTCATATGCAGAAACTTTAACCTAAAGGAAGTATGAGCGTCATATTTCAGAAGCATTTGATATCCTCAAGGTTTATTCTTTAAACAGGGTATTTTTTTGCACATGTATCATATTTTCTTGCTCATAGGTCAAAATAGGTTTAAAATGCATAAAATAAACAATGTATAAAATCTATATAAACTTTCGAATTATATTTTCATATTTTTAAGGCATATAAACAGCTAATGGAAATTAAAGGAAAACACTAAAGAGAATTGTTTTCGTCAAACCTTTGACGTCTTAAATCTCAAGATTCTTGCATGGATTTCCAAAATTTTTTGCTCATGTTCTATAAGCAAATTATGTTCTCCAAAACAAAAGGTCGGCAGTTTAATTCTAATTACAAAATTTCTGACACTCATACTCCCTTAACTTCAGTATTTTGTTATTTACCTTATATTAGCAGCCATTCTTGGTCCTTATTGAGTAAATATTATCATACACATGCCCTCTTGCCAATTTGAATGAGTATTAGTCCATTTTATTGGCATGCCACCCTTTATTGTCACAAAAACAATTGCATGCAATAATGTCAAAGTTAACAGTCTTTCGTTTGTATGGTTTGTTTTTAAAAGTCTGCCTTATTGACCTTTACCTCTAAACTTGCAAGGTTCAAGGTCTCATTTGCCTTGAAGAAGCAAATTATGAAGTATAAAGTATGTACACAGCATAGACATACTACTCATAATTAAATATTATTTTATTAAAAATTTCTACATGCAATATATATATCATCTATTCACTATTGATTCCAGATCAACAGCCATATTAAACTGGAAGAGGAAGTACATGTACTATGGTATTTTAATAAAAAAAAATGTCACAGCCTCATTTATTTTCATAGTTATCATTTAACATGTTTATATTGTATAGATTAGAGGAAGCTGGTCACACAAATAGCTTCCTCAATTTATGTAAGACAGTCTCAGGCTTTTTGGTCAATGGTGGAAGCACAGTTTCGTCTTTGGAAAATTCAAAATTGGCAGATCAAGATTATGCTAAATGTAAAATTTTCACACATCTAATGACCAAATATCTGACTGTTATGCATTATTTAAAATATGATCTTTTAATGGAAATCTGTCGACACAATTTTCACCATCCTTTTTGTCTGTTGGATAGTCTGTAAAAAATAAGTAAAACATTAGTTGTGTTGATAGACCCTTTTTCAACTGATACAAATTAAATAAATAAAATTAATAAATATCATTTACACTGTAATATAAATATTTAAATATACCCAAAAACCAAAGCAACAATCGAAAAGTTTTGAAGGTTTTACATATTTCAATGTGAACTGGATATAGTCAGAAAAGACCCAGAAAACATAATTTTTATATTAATTGCATACATGTAATAATTGTTAAAAAGATATACAAATCTTTTACCAGATACAATTCATCAAATCAAAGCTTGAAACAATGATTGATTGATTTAAAACATATTATATTCATTCCTAATGGTACAAGCCAAGAAATCTTTGACAAAGGTTTGGTTTTTAGCTAAAATCAAAGTATTGACAAACATGCAAGAAATACACATTCAAGAGACCCACAAAATTGCTTCAGATATAAATATGATTCCTGTATTGTCATCTTTTTCTATACATCTACCATTGGTCAGATGTATTAAGGCCTACTCTCCATCTGTTTGTCAGTCTGTCCATCCATTCAATTACATAGTACAATTTCTTGCAACCCTTTTAAGAGTTATTTGATATTTGGTATTCATTTTATTTTAATGAGTTACAAATCAAGTAAGAGTAAGGTTTCAGATGATTGATTTTGTACTTGAAATATTTTGAAAACGTGTCTATAAAGATTTAGACAATCATAGCTCAGTATAATGAAGCTTTAAACATGTCAATATAGAGGTAGAACACATGAAATCAATAATTATTAATGCTCATTATCATCAATTAGGGAATTCTCAAGGTTTCCTGAATGTAAAGCATATGACTTAAACAGCAACTGATTTCTGGTTACTGTAGGGAGACTATGTGTCAACAGAATACAAAAATACATAAGTTGCAAATAACAGTAAAATTTGTTATGCTGTACACGTGTTTCAAGGAGTAACCTCTCATTAGCAGCATTAAAATCAACAGATTATGAATACTTATCATGTGGTAATTTAATTCCGTTTCACCATGACATATCCCCCCTCCCCGCTTATGCACTTGAAATAATGCAGAATTTCATGAGTAAATTTTATATTCCTAAATCTAAGAGGACAATTATTCAAACGTTTGCTCACCATTATAAAGTCCACCAACTTATCATGGTCCAGGCACCAGACAATCTTTGTGAGACCACCAACTTATCATGGTCAAGGCACCAGACAATCTTTGCGAGACCACCAACTTATCATGGTCAAGGCACAATCTTTGTGAGACTATGGCTGTGATCCTTAAACAACAGGTTCTGAATGTTTATGAGAAGCAACAGTGACTCAGGCATATGTCAGTATTGAAACAATCATTTCAACAACAGTTAATGAACAGTGTGTTCTAATTATTTCACATGTTGAGTCTTAGAAGCAGTAAAATTAACGAAGTAATAAATTAATAAAATTTTTGTACAAGAACTGCTATGAACCTTGCATGATAGTTTGTAATATCCAGGTTGTAATAAAACTTCTACAACTTTTTAAGCTTGCAAGATTGACTGTTATGTCTGGCTACCATTCCATCATTTATTATTTTATAACATGGAAAATTTTCTCTTTATCTCCCTTGGCATTTTGGTCAGCAGATTTGGATAAAATTCAGGTAGAAGCAAAACCGCTTAGACCACTGAACTGTGCCAGGTTGTCGGTAATGAACAGACTAATGAGTGATTTACAATCTTTGCATTTATATTAAGGATGTAAACATAAAATCATCCTTACTGCTGATAAATGAGAATTACAACTTCTGTTTTAGAAGATCTCAGTCTTGGCGAAAGAAGGGTAATTATCCATAGATACCGGTATTTAACCTTCTTACAAATAATTCACCATATTGGACAATCTGTTGTTACTATTTTAATTTCTTAAGATGCCAAGTTAAGGAAGGTACCGGTAATACTTCACTCTTGAATAATTTTACATAGCATTCCTATCCGTATGGTACAGGCAAGTTTGAAAGTCTTACAGAAACTGTACTTTTAATTTCTTTTATATCTACTGATAGTTTCCATGCATTTTTACTTGTTAGAATCCTTTTTCTTTTTGATAACATACATATGAATAGTATGGTTTCCTGGCAAGTCAGAACCAGCAATTGTAGGTGTGTCACCATCAAAACTATCCAGAGGTATTTCTCTACATTCAAGTCCCCATTTCAATAAATAATACTCTATGCTTCTTGATGAGCTGAAAAAAGATGTAATGACAATTCTTAATTTCTGAATGTGATGCAACACACAAGAGGCTCTCAAGAGCCTGTATCGCTCACCTGGGTCATGGCCGACACAATAAGTCAAAATAATCACAATGTTTAAGGTTCTCATTTTCAAATTTGTTTATTGACTGTTTAAGAGTCTCATTTTGAAGTTTGCTGATGTTATATGATCCAAAATTAAACTATGTTCCCCACTGGCAGCTATTTTTGATGGGGCGTAGACTGACTGTCACCTTTCTTGAAGAAGACCATGTAAGGATCATTGTGCCTCACTCAAGTTCCAATTGGCATAGTATTTTCAGAGTAGATCTTTTAAAGATTTCCATGGGGTCCAAGGTTAAACAATGTTCCCACTGATTGCCACCTTGGATGCTATGCGGACATGCCAGACACATTTTATGAAGGGACCTAGTAAGGACCATTGAGACTAAGTATGATTCCAGTAGGTCATGTACTTTCAGAGGAGAAGATCTTTGAATATGTTTCCCTATAGGGTCCAATGTTAAAAACACATTCCCTCCTGGAGGCCATCTTGGATATGATGTGGACTTGCTGAACACATTTTTTAAAAGGGGCCACCTAAGGCCCATTGTGACTAAGTTTGGTTCCAACTGGCCCAGTATTTTCAGAGGAGAAGATTTTTGCAATATTGTCCAATTTTGGACAAAGTTCCCCACTGGCGGCCATCTTTAATGACATGCAGACTTGTCAAACAAAATGTTTAAAGGGGACCACTGAAGGACTATTGTGACCAAGTTTGATTCCAATTGGCGCAGTGGTTTCAGAGAAGATCTTTGAATGCTTTCCCATAGGGTCCAATGTTAAACCGTGTTCCCTGCTGGCGGCCATCTTGGATACGATACGGACTTGCCAGACATGTTTTTTTAAAGGGGCCACCTAAGGACCATTGTGCCAAAGCTTGGTTCCAATTGGCTCAGCGGTTTCAGAGAAGATGTTTGAATGAAAAGTTTACGATGGACGGACCACTGACACAGTGATGGCAAGAAGATCTCTATGGCAAAGCCATGCGGGTCAGTTATAAAGTTATGCAGGCAATGAAGTTAAGATGCTACTTCAATATTTACCTGGAAGAGATGTTTGCATGGTTGGCAAACAAGATTTACTACTTGACACAATAAACATTTATATACAATTATTATTAATTTGTGAAATAAGTATAGATTATGAAAGTATTTTTGCAAGAAAAAAAAATGTAAAAATTTGTACAAAAACTCTTTTTTGCTCTTGATTATGTAACAAATAATTATTTCTAATAAAGTGAAAGCAAGGAATTTCTCTAAAACTTAAAAGAGAAAAGTAAACCAAAGAAGATATGAAAACAGTATTTAAAGGGAAATAACCCATAACCATATGGCATTGAAAAAAAAAATTGGTGAAAAAGAGTCAATATCTACAACTCAGGCTGCTGGATTTTCTTCAAAATTTCAGAGTATGTAGATCTTGGTATGCTGAACATTTTTGCATTTTACACTTCACCTCTATCTGTTACAGTTTTTTTGAAATAAAAAATAAAAAATGCATAAATTTTGAAAATTTTACGGAAAAGGGGCTGTAACTCTGAGACAAGTCTTCTGATTTTTCTTCAAAATTGCAGGGTAGATAGATCTTGTCATTCTGAAAATTTTACACCATGTCAGATTTTTGATAACTGCAACGGTTTCTGAGTTATTTGCCAACAAGAGGCTCTCAAGAGCCTGTATCGCTCACCTGGACAATGGCTGACATAGATAAAAGGCATTTCCAATAGGAAAAACGAAACATAAAATTTAGCAGAATACTTTTTTTCTTCTAAAATTACAGTATTCTTGTTTGGAGAAGAAGATCTTTGAATGTTTTTTTCATAGGGTCCAATGTTAAAACTATGTTCCCGCTGGCGGCCATCTTGGATTAGGTACAGACCTGTCGGATACCTTTTTTTGAAGGGACCATCTAAGGACCATTGTAACTAAGTTTGGTTATAATTGGATGGGTAGCTTCTGAGAAGAAGATCTTTGAATGTCTTTCCAATAGGGTCCAATGTTAAAATTATGTTCCCTGCTGGCGGCCATCTTGGATTAGGTACAGACCTGCCGGATACCTTTTTTGGAAGGGACCATCTAAGGACCATTGTACCATTGTGACTAAGTTTGGTTATAATTGGACGGGAAGTTCCTGAGAAGAAGATCTTTGAACGTCTTTCCCATAGGGTCCAGTGTTGAAACTATGTTCCCCGCTGGCAGCCATCTTGGATTAGGCACAGACCTGCCGGATACCTTTTTTGGAAGGGACCATCTAAGGACCATTGTAACTAAGTTGGTTATAATTGGACTGGTAGTTTCTGAGAAGAAGATCTTTGAATGTCTTTTCCATTTGGGTCCAATGTTAAAACTATGTTCCCCGCTGGCGGCCATCTTGGATTAGGTACTGACCTGTCAGATACCTTTTTTGGAAGGGACCATCTAAGGACCATTGTGACTAAGTTTGGTTATAATTGGACAGGTAGTTTCTGAGAAGAAGATCTTTGAATGTCTTATCCAAAGGGTCCAATGTTAAAACTATGTTCCCCGCTGGCGGCCATCTTGGATTAGGTACGGACCTGTCGGATACCTTTTTTGGAAGAGACCATCTAAGGACCATTGTGACTAAGTTTGGTTATAATTGGACTAGTAGTTTCTGAGAAGAAGATCTTTGAATGTCTTTTCCATAGGGTCCAATGTTAAAACTATGTTCCCCGCTGGCGGCCATCTTGGATTAGGTAC
>MJUU01029448.1:138617-163155 GCA_002080025.1 Modiolus philippinarum | reverse complement strand
GGTGAGAATAAATTTTGGACACCATCCTCCCAGGAAACAAATTTTCTACTTTTCTGTGTCTGTGACAATTGATAAAAAATAGTCTGATATTAATTCTATCAATAAAAAAATGAGAGGACAGATGCAGGATTTGTTCTTACCTACAACTTCATGGTTAAAAAAATCTAATTATTAAAATAATTTGTGGCACTGTGTAAAAAATACCCATTTTCCTCACTCTTCCAGAAAGTCAAACCTTGATTTAATACTTCTGATGTTAGTTTTCCATTTCTCATGCATGCACAAAAGAAGCACAACCCATTGGCATTTTAATCACATTACTTAATTATATATGATTTTTATCTGCGCTGGACATGTGTAGAGCTGTGCTTAATTGTACATCTAAAGACTTCTTCTCATTTATAAATCCATAGACTCTACCAACAAGTTTATGGGAATGCACTTGTTAAACACCATCTCTACCTACAGACAAGTTACATTCAAATCGGTAGAGAGGTGTATTATTCTTGCTTTTCAACATGACTTTCTATATACCTCCAGCCAAGGACGTATATCTCAAGTCCTTGCTAAGATTCTGCTAAGTCCCCCCCAACCTTTACACTTTACTCTCATAATTTGGACAGTTAGTAAGACGGCAAACAAGTCTGCTGTGAGTTTAATTTAGTCACTAACGGATGATCGAAGACTCATTTCGTTTAGAGAAATAAAAAAATCATGCGGGGACGCGATAATATAGAGAATGAAACACGTAGTGATGGTTTTTCTTAGGGCCGTTCAGAAAAGTAAAAATACGTCATTTTGGACAGAATATCACGTGACTTTGTAATCTATATGACGGCCATTATCGGAATTGCTTTTCGGCTGATAACTAAATATTTGGTCGATGCCATTGCTGGTGGACTGTTAGCCCCCGAAGGTATTCATCAACACAGTAGCCCAGAACTTCGGTTTAGAAACTTACAATACCTAAATAAGAAATGTTTTGATCAAAACTAAGGAGTATCCCCCCATGCAAAGCTCTGTCCTTAGCTAATTTTGACTGTCATTTAAAATCTTTTAGATTATCTGNTATCTATCAGCTGTAATACATCTTGCGATTTCTGGTTTTGATTTTTTTTCTGCACTGATGAAACATAAGTTGTCGAAATAACCGTGTGCAGAAAGTAAATTCACAGTAATTTGGGTATTTTTTATTTATGATCAAGTTTTGCCAAAATAAATTTAAAAAAAAATTAAGTCTTCTTATCCTATATGCGATTATTGAAAAAAAATAAGCTTTACTTTCAAAACCGGGAAAAGCAAACAAAAATCACTCCCATTTCTCTATCTCCATAGTTACCTCATTAGTCTGCTATGACACTTGGATAGGGGTTATTTTTGCATTGGTCACTGAAAATTATTTTTTTTCTTTCTGAACATCCTGTCATACCATTCTCTTATTTTATCCCAAAATCATGATTGGAACCATTGCCAAACTAGTACACTTGACAACATTTCGCAACAAAAACTGGAAATTTAATTCTACCACAAAATAAATTTTTTATCGATATGAGAATGTGTGTCAATCATTTTAATTATTATATACTGGACACTATCGAAATGGAAGGGAAAGTTTGGTATGCCATATAACCCGTTTAACCAACCATTTCTTTTAAAATGACTGTGCCAAGTCAAGACATTTGCGGTCGACAATTATTAACGTTTCCACCTGATTTTTATGTTTGCTTCATGGACTTCGGCTCTTGACAATTCTTTTCGGTAATTTTGTTATTATCCCAATTTATTATAAGTAATAAAGATATCTGTTGATACAAACCGTAGAAACTTTTCAATAAAAATTGAATGCAATAACAGATATTTTAATTTTCTATATTTACAGGCTACATCTTTAACAGCTTTTGCTTTGGATGGAGATACTGGTATTCCAAATAATATCACATATTCATTTTCAAACGGTAATATTGTTATGTTTAATTGAATTGTAAAGACAAACTAGTGATAACGTGTTTTATATTTTATGTAGCAATGGAACATTGTTTAAAATGGATAATTTGGGAATATCATTATTTTCATCATCTGCTCTGAAAATTATGAAGGAAATTTAAATAAACTGTATTAGAATGGCTTACTAAGTATTTAAGGTCCTTTACAAAGATTGATCATTTCATTCCGATCGGACAAAAAGTATGGCCCAGTGCAAAACATAGTTTATCTTTAAGCCTATTGAAAAATAATATTTTGATCATCACCTCTGAAGTTTCAACGGAAATCAACTGTATTACCAAGAGATTTCCCATTTCGGTTGGATCCGACAAAAAGCATGGCTATCCATAACATTGGACCTTATAGCAAAATCATAATTTGATACTATTCCTTGACTCAAGTGAAGCAAATTCAACTTAACTTTTCCCAAATTTATCATTTGCATTGAACGAAGGGAAACCAATTTAACTACTGCAATGATGTGTGGAAGGTCCTTTGCAAAGATTTTTTTTTTCTTCAATTGGATTCCGCAAGAAAACTCAACTGTATGTGGAGAACTTAGCTTAACATTAGACTATATGAAAAAAAAATTAATCATTGCCGATAGACTCAGTTTGTGAGCTTCTAGTCCGTTCATTGCGAATCCTCACTTGTTAGAAAAACTTTTTTTTAATTTTTCAATTGATATTTTAAAATATCATCTGCTTAGAGACAACATATTATGTATTTAAGGGGTAATAGAGAGGTAGACCTAGGAAACTGTTCCATTCGTTTGATTTTTTATAATATTTTCAGTCTTACAACTACACATTTTCATGAATTTTCAACAATTTTTACCGTCCCGTTTTCTGTCAGGTGGTCATCAAAAGATACCATATTTCCTTATGTTATTTTGTCCGTCCAAGACTTGATCTTGATGTTTAAAATTAGCTCTAATTCAATATGTATTTGATATAGAATCATTTCAAATGCCAAATGATGTAGTATAAACATGTATGAAAGTAAGTATGAGTGATGATAGAATATTTTAGTAATTTTAACCGATATGCATTATTGTTCTGAACAGGCTAAGATCTTTACTCTATTTATCAACATTAAACACTTCTTGTACAGGACTGAGTCGTTTAATTCTAAAAACAAAACTGAGAATAGAAAGAAAACTAGTATATGTTAAATATATTAAAATTTTAGAAAATTCTACCGTTCCATATTTTCTTGATTTAAAATTAATTGTGTAAAAATCGATAAAATTGCTGAATCTATGCTTTAAATTACCTTTCTTGCAAGAAATCTGACTTTAACATATTTTCATTTTTTCAGATATCATTGCAAAAAACGTTTAGTTAATGCATTCGATTTAAATGACAGGATGTTGGTTGGTTTTTTTCATGACAAAATGAATATTTACTTGCGGTACAGAAAAAAAAACATTACAATTTCAATGTTCAATTTTGATGATACTTATTGTAATGAATCTATTTATTTATTCAAGTAATAGCAAAAGTGATAAACAAAGTTATCTCCCAATACCCCAGGTCTACCCCCTCCCTTAAATTAAAGACTGAGTTTTAATGGCTGTATTTGGATGATTTTGTTTGATTTATTGGCGATCATTTGGACCTTTATATCTCATATGGCCCAAAGGATCCTGCAAGACTTGCTGTCTATCGCCGATCCATTCGTTTCTTGAAATTTTTTTATGATCTGAAACCATTTAACCAATTTAAACCAAATTTTAAATGAATCATTGTCAGGGTATTTGGTTATAAAATTATATCCAACGAGTCTAAGGACTTAACAAAATGGTCGCCGTTACTAAAAATAGAACATAAGGGGTAGAATGATATTTTTGCAGCTAACTTCAACAACCGTTAGCTTTGAAATTATCAGAATATCAAAATACACCAACACTATAGTTTTTAAGGATTTTTCCTGTCATAAACATTTTTCAATTTTAAGATATCAATTTTTGAACATACTATAACCGGTATAGGTAAAGTTTAATAGCAAAAAATGTTCCGTATTTCAAGATCTACTTACTTGGCAAAAGAGCTATTGCCCTTTATTGAAAAAAAATGCTGTTATTTAGTATACATTTGTCTGGTATTGTCTGGTTGAGATGGGCGTTAAATTGTTAATGCAAAAAGTTCAAAATGTCGAGGGTTACGTTTCATCTTTATGATCAACGAATCGTTGTAGGACTTATTTCCATTTTTCATAAAATTTAATTGATTTTCATACATTTTGTTTATAGTTCAAAACATATCTGGGATAGGAATTTAATTTATATGGCGAAAATGTTTAACATATGAACATTTGCATTTTATCTTCATGATAAAAGATGTCCAACAATTAATTATGGAAGTCATTGTCTTTTCAGTACTTTGGTGCTGACTCGAAAACCAATCATATTTGGTAACTTGCAGTTAATCAAAAAAACAAAATAAGGGTTAGGGTTAGGGTAAATAAACGTAAATAGCTGCGATCACAGGCCACAATCCTCAAGGGAACTGCATTCGTAAAAACAAATGCAAGAACAACGAAAAGCGTTAATAACGATAGGAACCCGAGATACCTGGACTTGTTATTGGCACTTGTTAAAGATATCGATAAGGTTTAACCGGTTTATCTTTACCAAAACCCCCTTTCGCCTTCCCGTTTCCATATAGCTTAATACACATTCGAATAAATCCAAAATCACGTAGAGTACTAACTCTAAGACCACTATTTTGAAAAAGAAAAGAATTCAACAAAACCTATTCAGGAGAAACTGCCAGCTAGCTTTAGTCTTCTGGTAAACAACTGTAAAAGTGTGGAGGAAAAATTTAACTAAAAACTTCATGAGGTTTTCAGTAAAGAGTGTACAAAAAGTAAATTTTCAGTAAAGTAATTGAAAACCGAACCGTCAATCAAAAGAACGAACAATCAATGGACAATGGCAAAATCAGACACACTAAGAAACAAGGACACCACTTGAGAACGGGACAAAAAAGAAAAATTCCCCGTTTCCCTTCTTTTTTCTAAGGAGTTTCTCCCTCGAGTTTAGCTCTGTCCTAAGCTGATTTTGGCTTTTCTTTTAGATCCATTTGGTTACTTTTTTCTCTATAAATTTTCACATATTTTCAAATGTTTCGATTTGATCTGCTCTGAACAGAAGTTAGTTATCGAAATAACCCTATTCAGTAATTGGTATAGTTGTTATTGTTCATAACATAGCGCACAACAATGCTATTAGTTTTGTTAACAGATGTATTCAGATTGCTTTCTTTACACTCCAGCTTCTGAACCCTGTTATAGCTTGTTTACTGTTCAAGAAATGACTTGGAAAATTATCACAAAAGACACACTAGATAGGGACTCTCCCCCAATTAATCAGACTGGTGGAATATGTAGATTATCATTAGAGGTATGTAGTACTATGGAAGTATTTTTGCTGTATGATTTAAGGAGGCTCACTCTTAATGTTGCTTATATCAAGGATGTCTTGAAACCTGTTTAAATTGATTAAGAATTGTAGAGTAAGTGAAATGGTAAAAAGAAATATATAGGTTCATGTGCTTTAACGGAGATAGAACATATTAAAAATTTGGCGGGAAATTGATTTCTCTGGTTTTTCTCAAAATTTAAAATATCTTTTGCCTAAAAGCGAGGAAGTTATATCATGAATTTTATAAAAACATGTCCGATGTCTCAGTTTGAACTATAGAGATATTCGTGAAATAAAAAGTGGGTGTTCGTGTGCAAAATGCTTTAAGCTATTGAACTGGAGAAAACAAGAGGATCTCCGAAATCTGACATAAATTCGTAAATATGATGGGTGAGTCACCTTAAATTAGAAAGTAAAATTAAAGTAGCCTCTTATTTTGTTATTAAAAAAAAGATCGGAAAACGTCATTTCATCAATCAAAACACGGTAGAACTTTTTGTATAACTCCCTGAATTGAATTTTTTGCTCACCTGACCCAAAGGGTCAGTGTGAGCTATTGCTATCACTTTGCGTCCGTCGTCTGTCGGCCGTCGTCCGGCGTTAACTTTTCACATTTTCTTCTTCTCCTCTGAAACCGCTGAAGCAAATTCAACCAAACTTTATAGGAATGATGTATGGAAGGTCTTTCACAAAGATTGTACATTTCGTTCCGATTCGATAAATAACATGGCTGCCACCGCAGATCTTAGTTTTAACATTGGACCCTATGGGAAAACATTATTTTCCACATCTGCTCTGAAACTATTGAAGCAAATTTAACTAAACTGTACTGAAATGATGTATGAAAGGTCCTTTAAAAAGATTGCACATTTCGTTCCGATTCGACAAAAAACATGGCCGCCAGCACGGAACATAGTTTAACATTGGCCCTATGGGAAATTCACATTTTCATCTTCTCCTCTGAAACCGCTGAAGCAAATTCAACCAAATTTTACAGGAATGATGTATTGCACATTTCGTTCCTATTCGATAAAAAACATGGCCGCCAGCGCGAATCTTACTTTTAACATTGGACCCTATTGGAAAAACATCATTTTCAACACCTGCTCTGGAACTATTGAAGCAAGTTTAACTAAACGGTACTGAAATGATGTATGGAAGGTTCTTTGCACATTTCGTTTCGATTCGACAAAAAATATGACCGCTAGTTTAACATTGGCCCTATTGGAAATTCACATTTTCATCTTCTCCTCTGAAACCACTGAAGCAAATCCAACCAAACTTTACAGGAATGATGTATAGAAGGTCCTTCACAAAGCTTGCACATTTTGTTATAATTCGATAAAAAACATGGCCGCCAGCACGGAGCATAGTTTAACATTTGACCTTATGGGAAAAACATTATTTTCAACATCTGCACTGAAACTATTAGAGCAAATTTAACTAATTTGTACTCAATTGATGTATGTAAGGTCCTTCACAAAGATTGCACATTTCGTTCTGATTCCATAAAAACATGGCCGCCAGCATAGATCTTAGTTTTAACATTGTACCCAATGGGAAAAACATCATCTTCAACATTTGCTCTGAAACTATTGAAGCAAATTTAACTTAACTGTACTGAAATGATGAAAGGAAGGTTCTTTACAAAGAACGCTCATTTTATTCGGATCTAACATAGGAAAAGGATTCAAACACAGAACTTTGTTTAAAATGGGACCCCTAAATGAAAACATCTTTTACGTCATATGCAATGAAACTATTAATGCAAATTCAGTCAAGCTAAGATTGCTTTGATCGATTTGTTTTGATCTTATAAAAAAACAAGACCACTAGCACAGAACATATTTTAACACAGGATCCTATGGGATAAACATTAGTTTCATCCCTTGCTGCAAGCATTTTGTCGGGTGAGCGATTCAGGCTCAGTTTCTGAGCCTCTAGTTGATCTTATGCTAAATATTTGATAAAATATTTTTAGATTAAACAATAAGACAAATAAAAACACTGAAAATCAAGAGTACATTTCTCTGTCATTTAACATGAATATGGATTTGCCTTGCTTAACTTTCTCTATGGAAATATCTTTTTTGTAACAAATGTTTGAAACTGAAATATAAAAAGTAGGATAGACAACAATTGATTTTTCGGTTTTTAGGTAAAAATTCACAGTACCATGCACTTACAGAAAAAGAATTCTAACCTGAGAAAAGGTTCCCCGAGTTCAGCTTTTTTTCAGTAATACACCTATAGCATAACTCTATAATATGGTCTTATTGGCAAAAGGTCAAAGTTCAAGGTGGACATGCATTTATTTTTTTATAATCCTGTAGCGAAGGAGAAAGGTTATACTGATTTTTCGTGTCTGACATTGCGTCCGTCTGTCACATTTTCCATCAAGCTTTTTGCGATGGTTTATGAAGTTTTCTTCACATTTTGTCATCAGTTTTAATCCACCATTTTTTGAAGAATGTTCTGTCCACGTGTGGAATATGACGGCTGTCTTAATTTGTTCCCTATTTGGGTACATGTTTACTCGGATAAGTCGTTCGTTCAATGGGTTGCATTTTTGGTCTATCCTCTGGACGTTTGTTGTCACTGTTATTGGTATGGCCATGCCATAGTTATTGGCTGCATTTTCAGACCCTCCTGTTTACCGAGTTAGTCATTTTTTATACTTTGAAACTTTTTTCATTGAAAGGCTGGCAATGACGAAATCGGAAAATTAAAACTCGATGAGTACCCTTTGGTTGTTTATATGTTGTGTCTTTGTATCGGGCAATGGATGACAGCAGTTGTAAGAACAATTTGCCAGTTTATTTTATATTTGTTGACCATCCATGATGCATGGATGTGGCGTTGCCCGACATCTAGCAATGAATTTCACTCAAACCGGTACTTTGGGCGGTTTTGAACTTACTATCAGGTATGAGTAAAACTCATTTTTGAAGGCCAACTTCAAGGAGAAGAAAAACAATAAAAGCATTGTTCCATTTAAGTAATAACAGTACATTATTTGAAAACCCGAGGGCGTCAATCGTAGATTTGACGGTCAAAATGCAGTTTATAGGCGACGCATAGCGGAGCCTGTAAACGGATTTTTTTATCGTCAAATCAAGATTGACGCCCTCGTGTATTCAAATAATGTACTGTTATTGCGATTCTAATGCAACAAATCAATTTCATGTTCTATTTTTAACTCGTGAATTTTTAACAGTATTAGAAACCAGACTAAACAGGGAACCTACTTTGTCACAGGTGTGTAGATGGTGGAATTGACGGTCAGGTTTGACCAATCAAAACATTCGTTATATAAATGTTGCATTAGAATGTCGGTTTTACCATTTATTTATAGTGACTTTGTCCCATGAGCATTTGCTCCTTATCCTTCCATTCTTTATTTAAGGCCGGAGTTTGTCTCTCCTGAATTGTGGGATTTCGTAAAAAGATTCCCCGTGAGAGGGATGTATGCTATATCTACATTTCAATTATGGTGTTCTTTTTCTTGAGAGACCTTCTACTTTTTCTTGAGAGAATTTCTGATACGGATACACTATCACTTTTTCAAAATAATGCATTTTATTTTTTGTAATATTCGCTCTTTATGGGGATTACTCTTCATCCGGACAATTTTTATGTAAAAATACAATCGTATCGGTTAACCCAAAGCTCCACATTACAACTTAACTAAACGTATATTGATGTTCCCTTTCAAAAATTCCTCATTCAAGGTAATAAGCCATTGGCAACACAATTTTAAATTGGACAATGCGACCTCTTATATTATGTTAAGCCCATGATATAGGTGAAACATGCAAGTTCTTGAAAACCTAATGTCGCATTGAAGAGTAATTGTTGCGTCGACAATTTCTCTCGAATGGTGAATGATCTTGAAATATTGTCTTAAGCTTTGAATACTCATGTCATATATTTGGATAAGGTTTCAGACCTTGCACGGTACTACCTTCTGCTTATCGAGTTGTTCAAGTTTGACTTTTAAGTGTTAATTTTTCTGCAATGATGTTTAATACGAATGTCAAATCTTCCGAGTAGGACAATTTTCACCTCACTTGCTATAGCCAAGGTGAACTTTTGCCATCACTCGGCGTCCGTCGTGGATTTGTCATTCGTCCGTCATTCATCCGTCCTCTTAAATCTTTTATTCAAGATTTTCTTCTTTGAAACTACAGGGCCAGCTGGGAACTAACTTGGTAGCAATTGTCCTTTGGTGGTCTCCTTCTAATATTATATCCACCAGCATACCTAATTCAAGATGGCCACAGCGGGGAAGATCCTATGGTTAACATATTCGAAAATCTACTAAGAACAGTCAGGGGTCCCACTGCATAAAGTAAAAACTTTTCACCAGCTAAGGTTAATTATTTTTACTTAAAGAAGTAAATAAAATCGGCAATAAATTTATTTACTTGTACAAGTAAATTTAGATAAAATGCAGAGGTTTTCTCCCTTCAGTGTCTCATAATATAAATTTTCATAGGATAATTAATAATTTTTTATGAAAGTTTCATTTCTGATCTTATCTTTTAAGTAAAAATTGATTAGGGGCACAATGTTTTTCTTGAGGCGCAAGCTAGCCAAAGATTAGTCCTTTGGGACTTTTAACAGCTGTTAATATTGAATTAAGTGGTCTATAACTTGCATCATTATCACATCATGATTTATCACATGATGATGCTTGTAATTTGGTTTCATGTTGTCTGTTAGGGTGAACAGTGTGCCTGTAATAGGGAAAGCCTGTTTTAGAGTAAATATACTGCATATTTCAAAGCTTACTTGTACAAGTATAAAGTTTTTACTTGTAGAGGTAAACAAAATTTTTACTGCTTCAGGTAAATAAAATTGACTTTAGTAAGTGAAATGATTTCACTTTATCCAGTTGGATCTCTGACTGAAGAAACTACCAGTCAAATGATAATCAAATTTAGTCACAATGGTCTTTAGATGGTCTATTCCAAAAAAGTATCCGACAGGTCCAAACGTCATTCAAGATTGCAGCAAAGTTTTACATTGAACTTATGGGAAAACATCTAGAGATTATCTAAGAAACCACTAGTCTTCTCATATCCAAACGTAGTCACAACGGTCCTTAGATTTTTGCTTCAAAAAAGGAATCCGGCAGGCCTGTACCTTGTCCATGAAAGCCTACAGTAGGGAACATAGTTCAATATGGGACCCTATGAGAGACAAGTTCAATTATTTTTTATGCCCCCGCCGCTAGGCGGTCGGGGGCATTAAGGTTTACCCTGATCCGTACGTCCGTCCGTGCCTCCGTACGTACGTCCGTACGTCCATACGTCCATCTTTTTGGTTTCCGGATGATAACTTGAGTATCCTGCATCGGATCAAAACCAAACTTGGTCACATGCTTGCTTATCACCCAATTCAAAAGCCTATTGATTTCCAGGATGGTAGCACCAAGGTCAAGGTCACAGTTGCTGAAAATAGACTAAAATTTCAATAAAATTTTGGTTTCCAAACGATTACTTGAGTATTCTGCATCTGATCAAAACCAAACTTGGTCACTTGCTTACTTATCACAATAGACATAGTCCCATAGATTTTAGCGTTGATACCACCAAGGTCAAGGTCACAGTTGCTTAAAATAGATTAGTATTACATATAAGACTGTTTCTCAGATTATTTGTTGGAACTACACATTATATCAAAACCAAACCAGTTCCAGTGCCTATTTATCACAGGAGAAAGATCCTTTCTAATAATATTTGATAAATATATATTGTATATAGTTATGCCTTTAATAATTTATGGGTTTCGATTGCAAGGAGGCGGGGGCATCCGTGTCCCATGGACACATTCTTCCATTTTTTTTCTTAGAAACTATTAGTCAAGTTAGAACCAAACTTAATGACAATTTCTTCAAAAAAGTATCCGGCAGTTCCGTATGTTATACAAGATGACATAGTTTAAGATTGTCCACTTAGAAAATATATTCAAAGATGTTCTCAGAAACTACAAGTCAAATAAGAATACATGTAGATCCAAACCTTGTCACAATGGTCCTGAGATGATATCTTCCAAAAAGGTATCCGACAGATAAGTACCTCGTCTTAGATGTTCGACAGCAGAGAACTTAGTTAAACACTGGACTCTAAGCGAAAGATGTTAAAAGATCTTTTTTTTCAGAAATGACTGTACAATTACAATCAAACTTAGTCACAGTGCTCTTTGGATAGTCCTTTCCGACCATTTGATGCGGAAGCTCGGTACCTCATCGGAGATTGCCGCTTGTGGGGAACATGGTTCAGCATTGGCCCCTATGGAAACACATTCAAAGATATTCTAAGAAACTTCTTGTCCAATTAGAGCCAAACTTGGTCATAATGGCCTTTAGATTGTCCTTTCAAAATTGGAACTTAATCGAATGTAGCCGCCTATAGCAACTTGGTTTCACGTTTGCCTTCATTAAAATAACCTTATACCAGAATCGATCTATCCTGTTTAAACAAAACCTTATCACATCATTCGTCTTGTAGTCCTTTCTTAATTTTTGACTGGCAGGTCAGCATCAAATGCAAGGTTCCTACCAGTTGTGCACAAAATTTAACATTGGACCCTATTGGAAATCGCATTCATATTTCTCTGTCAGCTATGATCAAGGTGAGCAATACATGTTTACACATTTAGCAAAATAGGGTATTTTCATTTCACCTGACTCTTAATCAAAAATATCAATAAAAACACCCAAGCCAATTTTGAACAGAGTTTGCCGCCTGAGTCCTTGGACGGTCGCCTTTAAATGTCTTGTTATTTTTAGAATTACACATAATCTAAGATTCCGGGCAACTTGAAACTTAGTTTAATATTGGAAAATACATTCAGAGGTCTTCTTACGAAGTACTGATCTGATTTTCGCCAAACTTGCCCATGCTGTCCTTTGGTGGTTTCCAATCATAATTTATTTTCTAGAAGCATAGTTTAACTTTTGACCCTATGGGAACACATTCATAGATCTTCTCTGCTGAAAGTTCTTCGCCAATTGAATAAACTTGATCAAAATAGTCTTTTGGTGGAAGCTGTATACTTAGGGTACATAACTTACTTTGTCAAAATTTTATATGTTCAACTCTGGAATTTTTAGGTTTTGGTGAAACAATAGTAAAATGGCTTAAAGTTTTATATAAAAGTTCCAAAAGCTGTGTTCAGAATAACGGATTCTTATCCGACTTTTTTTTCCAATAGAAAGAGGGGTACGACAAGGGGGTCCTTTATCTCCCTATCTATTTATTTTATGTTTAGAATTGCTAAGTGCAGCTGTAAAGTTTGATGATAATATTAATGGTATAAAAATTGAAAATTCAGAATATATACTCAGCCAGTATGCTGATGACTCGACATTAATTTTAGAGGACAGTGAAGAAAGTTTGAATACTGCTTTGAACAAGATAGACCTTTTTGCTTCCTGCTCTGGTTTGAAGACAAATTTTGATAAAACACAGGCAGTATGGATTGGGGCAAGGCGGGGCTGTGGTGAGGAACTTAATACAGAGAAAAATATATCTTGGAATCATTCTGGTGATTTTAAACTTCTTGGTATAAAATTTAGTCTTTCTAAAGCCAATATCTTCATGGATAATTATATTGAAAAGATCCAGAAAATTAAGAATCTATTATGTGACTGGTCATTTTGAAATATAACTATTTATGGAAAAATTGTGGTCGTTAAAACATTGGCACTACCTATTCTTGTGCAATGTTTTACAGTCTTGCCAAATCCACCAAAATGCAGTTTTAAAGGAAATCCAGACTCTATTTTTTAAATTTGTTTGGAATGGAAAATGTGACAAAATAAAGAGAAATGTATTTATTTCAAATTATAGCGAATGCGGGTTAAAAATGCCACACATAGATTCATTTATAAATGCGTTGAAAATATCTTGGATAAAAAAAGTATTAGATCCAGAAAATCATTCAGCCTGGAAAGTATTGTTATCTGATAATCTTGAAAAATATGGCGGGGAAAATATGTGGCAGTTCACTAAGTCTGGTCTTGGTTATATTGCAAAGAATTTTAAACAGTTTTGGCAGGATGTTATTTCTTCCTGCGTTTCACTCTGTAATAATCCCACCACAGCCCCGGTCGATATCATATCACAACCTTTATTTCTAAATGATAAAATAAAAATTGGGGGAAAGTGTTTTTTTATAAAAGCTGGATAAACAACGGTGTATTTTTCATAAATGATATAATAAATGAAGATGGAAATTTTTATAATTTTGATAATTTTCGTAGAACTCTCAACTTTGAGACAAATTTCATTGAATTCTATGGACTTTTGCAGTCATTGCCTCATGACTGGAGAAATATACTTGTTACAAATGCTATATCCAAATTAGATTCTGTTTATAATGAAAATATTCATACCATTAAAAAGGTAAATAAAGTTTCTAAACATTTTTATAATCTATTTATTGATAAAATTAAAGAGTCACCAACTAAAATTTAAGAAAAATGGGAGTATAAACTGGGAGTAGATATACAAGAGGAGGATTGGGATTTCTTTTTTACTGTTCCTCTACTGGTAACTGGTGATTCCAATCTTCGTGCATTCCAATTTAAATTACTCCATAGAATTCTGGGAATAAACAGTCTACTTTTGAAATGTAATTATAGCAAAACAGAATTGTGCACTTTTTGCTCTGAAACCAAAGAGACTTATATACAACTTTTTTTATGAATGTAGTTGTGTTAGGACACTTTGGTTAAATTTTTGCACAGAATTAAAGGACAAGTGTAACTTGATCTTTAAGCCTAATATATCTGATATATTGCTAGGGGTTATCTCCCATGAACAAAAAGATATTTTGAACACTTGTATTTTGATTTTAAAGAAATATATTTATTTGTGTAGAGTAAAATTAAAAATTCCTCAGTTTAAAAAAGCTATTGAATGGTTGAAATATTATAATATGATTGATATAGCCTCTGGAAGTTTATACTCCATCAAAAAGAAAAACAAAATAACATTGAAATGGTCAAATATTGAAAATATTATTATTAATGGGAACGGGGAGTGATTTTTAAATTCAAAATTAAATAGATTTGATATTTGTATATGCAGACTATGTGTAATTATATGTAGATCAAGCTGTTAAATCATTTTATATTTTTCTTTTCTGAAAAGGTGTTAAAAATGAAATTTGTGCCAATAATTATTATTTTATAATTGGCATGTAATTTGATATTACATGCTTCTTTTAAATTGAGATATATTGATTTGTATTTGATATATGAAAATGATATGAAAATAATAAAATTATATATTACAAAAAAAAATACTTTGTCAGTTGGTGATGGGTCTGGAGCTGGCATGTCAGTTAACTGTTAGTAGTCTCTTGTGATTTCATGTTTTTGTCCGTATATTTAGTTCTTTCAGTTTCATTTTTCACAATTGACTCAGTCCTGTTGCCAACTGAATGTTACTGTTGTTACGATTGTTTTTTGATTTATCACATTGGCTGTAGGGGGAAGGTTTGGATCCATTAAAACTAGTCTAACCCCGCCGCAGCAGGTTTGCGCCTGTCCTAAGTCCGGAATTTATTAAGCCTTTGTGTGTCTTGTCCTTTTTCTAGTTAGTTTACTTTATGTCTATAGGAGTCTAGGATGATGTTTATTTGGCTGGACTTGATTGCTCTTTGTTCAGGGACCGACTCCGACCTGCCGTTGGGTGTGGAGTATTCTCACCATTGATTGAAGATCTTATGGTGGCTTTGAGTGGTTATTACTTCCCTTTGGGTCGTTGTCTCTTTGACACATTCCCCGTTTCCCTTCTTTTTTCTATTTTGGTGGCCCATAAGAAGTTGTTTTAGGTTCGCTGCTTAACCAAGGTATGACCGCCATCAAAACTTTTAATTGTACATTTGGCTGTATTCGGAAACGCATGTATAGATCTTCTGCCTTAAGACTGCTGAGCCTTTTGCGTTCAACCTTGACTGCAATAATCCTTTGTTGGTTCACGCCAAAAAAAATCAGGTTCCAATTTCAATCCAGTTGGCAGTCAGCGAGGAACATAGATGATCGTTTCAGCCATATGGAAGGCGTTTTTGGAGAACCAATTAGCCAATGTGGGAGACAATCTTGGTAACTACAGTAATATTTAACACTGAACCCTGTGGGGAATTCGTTATAAATCTTTTCCTCAGATGTCACAATAATAAATGTTATAATAGCCCTTTTAGTGATTTTTATGTTTGATTCTTCTATAAGATTGGTGCTAGTGGTTCACCCAGTTTCTTTTTTAAATTTCCAGTAGAAATCTTTAAGAACTACTAAGAGGCCGATAACAGCCACCCTTGGTCACAATAGTACATTAGTGTATATAACATTGCTAAGGTGCTAATCTAGTGGCAACATAAAATCACATTGAACTGTGAAGCCTATTGTTTTCACTTAATGTAGTAGAACTGGGATGGGGATGCAAAAAAATATCAAGGTTTTGGCATGTACTATATATATATATATATAGTATTTTTGTAATTTCGAAATGTAATTCTGACCACCTTTTTAAAGTGCCCACTATTTCATAATGCCAAGTTTTCTTGCAATCAACTTGATGAATGCCCTGCGTTTGTCTTTATGTTGTAATCGTCCACTAGCTTAAGACACTAGTGATTTTGTCGGGCAAAGGATTACAGTGATTGTAAGAGTGCTTTGCTAGTTTAATTAATGTTTGTTGATAATCCCGCTTCGTTGCCAAGAAAAGACATTGATGTAGCGTTGTTCGACAGTTAGCAAAGAATTCCAGTCAAACCGGTGCGAGGGACCGTTTTGAAATTACTTTGAGGTATGAACAAAGCTCATTGTTTAAGACCTCATGGTGACTTGAAGAGGAAGAACAAAAAATAAAAGCGTTGTTCCTTTGTTTGTTTTTACCATGTATTTGTAGAGACTTTGTCTCATGTACATTTACTCCATATCCTTAAATTCACCATTTGAGTGGTATCTTAAAATATTGAAATTGATGAAAGTCAGATATTTCACAAGGGAGGTTATTCTTTCTACTTGTCGTTAAGCTTAAAGGAATATTGAGGGTTTTTATACAATTTTCATAAAATTGTGTAAACAATGACACGGTGAATTTTTATGAAATTTTTATGTAGTTCATAAGTGTGAATGGTCTTTTATTTCCCAGTTTTTTTTTTACTAAAATTGAATGAGAGGTTTTATCTAGATTAAATTGAATGAAGCTGTGTTTTCAGCCATGTTTTGACAATGTAATTACTTTTGTACTGCAAATCAACACTTAATGCATGCCTGTGATCATTATTATCTTGTATCTAAGTTAACAAGTTTACTATGAAGCAGCTTAGTTGTTTATGGCTATTTTATGTGGATTCTTATTTATATACAGTACAGTAGTATATGCCTCGTGATGATTTCTGAACATAATTTAAGACTCCTAAGACTTTGGGCTACCCCAGGTCTACTACCATTAGGCAATATCCGTTTACCCATACAGGCTCTCGGAAACATCTTGTTTGTCAAAGGTTTTCTACAATGGTGAATGATGCACGTTAGCGCAAGCTTTGCATGGCCCATGATATATACTTGTGCAGGTTATAAGAAGCTGAAGTTAAGAGAGATTATTACTAGTAGGAAGGGCTCACAGATTTCCTAAGTTATTTTACCTGAATAACGATTTTAGGTTTTACTTCAAATCTAGCACTTCTTTGATCAAATAGGGAAGCAGAGATGGGTCCGAATACTTTCATCAAATTACATTAAATTACAATTACTTTCCAAAATGTATGATTAAATTGAATTAATTATAACAGCTTTTTAGCATGATTTAATTAAATGAATGATTACATTGAAGAGTAAGGCAGACCACCAACTCCAAGACCACAATCCCGAAACTGAGTGAACAGAAAAAACGCAATTCAGAAAGAATTTGTATGAATTTTTAGCTCACCTGGCCATAGGCCATGTGAGCTTTTGCCATCACTCGGTGTCCGTCGTTGGTCCGTCCGTCCGTTATCTTTTATTCAAAGATCTTCTCCTCTGAAACTGCTGGACCAATACTAATCAAACTTGACCTGAATCATCACCAGGGTATGTTCTTTCAAGTTTGTGATTTTTATGTCCGTAGACCAAACAACATGCCCGCTGTTCATAGGGGTAAATTACCGTTTTTTGCAAATTACTCGAAATCGTTACAGATATCAAAAATCTGGCATGGGGATAAAAATTATCAGCATGATGAGATCTACCCGCCCTGCAACTTTGAAGAATATCCGATAACCCATCTTGGAGTTATTGCCCCTTTTCCGTAAAATTTTCGTTTTTTTNTTTTTTTTTTTTTTTTTTTTTTTTTTTTTTTTGTTTTGTTACCATTGAAAATGGTAGATGATAGAAGTAAAGTTTATGTTACAAAAATGGTCAGCATAGTAAGATCCACATTTCCTGCAAATTTGAAGAAAATCTGACGACCCACATAGGAGTTTTGGCCCCTTTTTCTTTTAATTTTCACGATTTTTATAACATTTTTACTTTTATTTCAAAACTGTTTGAGATGGAGGTTAAATATAAATCACAAAAGTGTTAAGCTTTTCCAGGACTACAATTTCTACATATGTCCAGCAGATTAGCATCTTATCCAAGATAGCCGCCACTAGGGAAAATAGTTTAACATAGGACCCTATGGGAAATGCATTCAAAGATCTTCTCCTCTGAAACCACTGAACCAATGTGGACCAAATTTTGTCACAATAGTCCTCAGGTGGTCCACTTTAAAGTTTTTATGATTTTTGTGGTTGTACCTTATCCAAGATGGCTGCCAGCGGTGAACATAGTTTAACGTAGGGACCCTATGGAAAATACATTCAAAGATCTTTTCTCCGGATACCACTATGATCCAATAGGAACCAAACTTGGATACAATTGTCCTTGGCTGGTCCCCTTTAAAGTTTGTGATTTTTATGTTCGTACCTCATCCAAGATGGTCGTCAACACAGGTCATAGTTAAACATAGGACCCTATTGGAAATGTATTCAAAGATCTTCTCTGAAACTACTGAGCCAATTGGAACCAAACTTGATCACAATAGTCTTTAGGTGGTCCCCTTGAAAGTTTGTGATTTTTATGTTCATACCTCATTGAAGGTGGGTGCCAGCAGAGATCATAGTTTAAAATAGGGACCCTATGGGAAATATATGCAAAGATTTTCTCCTCTGAAACTACCAAGCCAAATTCAACCAAACTTGGTCATAATAGTCCTTGGCTTGTCCCCTTTAAAGTTTGTGATTTTGACGTTCGTACCTCATGCAAAATGGTCGCCAGCGTGGACCATAATATAGGGCCCCTATGGGAAATGCATTCAAATGTCTTCTCCTCTGAACCTACTTAGCCAATTGGAACCAAGTTTGGTTATGAATGGGTGGTCTCTTCGTGACAATGAATAAAAGCAGTCAACAGGTGAGCGATACAAGCTCACGTGAGCCTCTTGTCTTTGATCTTTAATGCCTGATAATTTCAGTATAAATGAACAGGCCTTGAGATAGAAAATAGCGGGTCACTGTGAAGGCGTCAAGCTCGGGTTGCTATACGTCATGTTTGGTACTATATGTCGTGTTCATATGCGTAATACGTTGAATGAAGAATGCATAGAAATTATTGCAATAAACAATAAATTAGCTATGATAAAATATAAATTTCAACCTATTTCAATTTGTTATAGAGTTCTTTTTATCATTTTGTGAATTGCCAGACGGGCTCACTTGATACTTGCCGTGAAAAAGTCCGTATCAAAAACAAAATGTCCTATATTCCATAAAAGGGACAAAACAAACCTTAATTGTTTTCTACCTGTCAGCACAAAGGTGACACTCACACTGAATGAACAAAATAAACAACATTTAATTATGACCATCATTAAATTTTAATCAGGACTAAAATTTTTTACAACATTATTTATTCTTTACACCACTTTCCATATACAAAAATGTAGTGGTCGATCCATGGAATAGGGGGGGTTCCAATGATAAATTGGCAAAAACAAATCAGAAAAGGACATGAATCGACAAGTTGTTTTATATTTCCAAATTCTTTTCTAACAATTTATATTCTGAACACAAACAGAAGACAGACACTTAGACAAAATGAGAATTATACTTTTTTCACATTCATCATATAATCTGTTGCATAATTAATATGCCATTGCATTTTTATTTTTGTAGTTGTGATCAAAAATAAATACATATCAAGCAAACCTGGCCGATGTAACAAACATTTTAACGAAGAGGATATATATTAAAAGAAAATAGTTGTATATTCAATTATATTTCAACTTATTTGTATAAAATTTTCTAAAATTTTTACTTAGTATGAAAAGGGCAGTGATTTGAGATTTTGATATTTCCATTGTAATCATAATGTAATCATAAAGTAATCATGATTACAGGCTATTTTTTAAAGTAATTGATTAGATCAAATTACATGTAATCAGATTTTTGGCTCATAAATGGTTACACTATTTGGAGGACAAGTTTTCCAGCAGACAATAGGGATACCTATGGGGACTAATTGCGCGCCGCTTTTGGTGGATTTGTTTCTTTATTCGTATGAAGCCAGGTTCATACAAGGGCTAGTTCAGAAAAAACACAAAAAGCTAGCCAAGTCCTTTAATTTCAGTTTCCGTTATAAAGATGATGTTCTTTCATTGAAAAATCCTCAATTCAAGGATAACCTTCATCTTATATACCCAAATGAACTAGAAATTAAAGAGACCACTGATACACCATCATCAGCATCATACCTTGACTTATACCTCTACATTGACAGCACTGGACGTCTGAAAACAAAACTTTACGACAGCGTGATGATTTCGACTTTCAAATAGTGAACTTCCTGTTTTTGAGCAGTAATATTCCCACTTCTCCGGTATATGGCGTGTACATTTCACAACTCATTCGCTATTGCCGTGCCGGTAGTTTGTGCAGCGATTTTGTCAACAGAGCGAAATTACCGTCTCAAAAACTTATACATCAAGGGTATGCTCAGTCACTGTTACAATTGTCACTACAGAAGTTTTACGGTCGTCACCACGATTTGACAGACCATTACAATGTTTCGGTTTCACAAATGAGAACAGATATCTTTGGGTAGATCCAAAGTTTGTTACCGGACTGACTTACACTGACTGTGACAAAATCGGACTTTTCACTGGCAGTGTGACGGGTGCCTTGCGTGGAGCAGATCATGCTTACCCTTCCGGAGCACCTGATGATACCTCGGTTTTATAGGGGTTCACGCTGCTGGTGCTTTAGTTTTGAGACGTTCTTGTTCATTTTTGTTTATTTGTTTTGTCTTTGTCATACTGTCTCAATTCGTGTTGCTGTGAATTGCCGTAATTTTGGATTTATGATTTTAGAATTTCCCATTTCCTCGTTCTAGCTTCGGTATTCGTTTGCCGATGTATACTAATTACTTTGAAAAATGTAATCGATTACAGCTGCTTTATTATTACGATTACAATTACCCCATCTCTGTAGGGAAGTGAACTTTGCTAAGTTTTTCTAGTTACATTTTTGATTTACAGTCTTATTTATATTATAATGTACTGGAGTGTATATCAAAGTCAAAGAATCTGGTTTACTTCAAAACGACAGTAGTGCCAATTTTAATACATTTTTTATGATTTTCTTTAATATATATTTTAGGCCAAAGAAACCAATTCATCGGGTAAACCACAGAAAGGCAAAAGTACTACTACTACAGAAGTAGTTATAACTATTGATGACTTAAATGACAACACCCCAGAATTTAATTTGAATTTATACAATGCTAATGTATCAGAAAACATATCCAGTATTCCTATCACTATTGGAAATGGAGGAATAATTGTTGAAGATATTGACCAGGTTAGTTTTTTACCAACTTTAAGCGTCTTAGTACCACATAAGTAAGCTCTTAACTATAAAACTTCCCTCTGTATGCCAAATAAATTTTGATGAATCCTTACTGAAAACAGATAGTGATAAATTTATAATTTCATGATAGTTTAGTGTAACTTCCTTTGTTTTTAATTTTCAATTCATTTAACTAAAGTTTTAGTTACTGGTTGCTTTTCATTTAATATTTTGAAATCTTTTTTTATAAAAAGACCAAAATTTTTGAAGCCATAGACAGAATATTCATACTGAAACATTAAAATATTCATATAAACACTATTTTACAGGCTGAAAATAATGTATTCGAACTTGAACTACAGTTTCCTAATGGGACTGTATCATATGATCTTAAACCAGTGCCAAAGATAGTGCATGGTCAAGGCAATATTCTACTTCAGCTTAATGACAAGTTTAAGTTTGATTATGAAAAACAGCACAGTGCTACTTATATTGTGAGTCTTTTATCTGTAATATTTGTAAATGATTTGTCAACTGCTTAGGGACCGACCATTTAACTTGAAGGGGGGGGGGGGGGGGGGNTCAAAAAAAATATTTTGGATCTGATTTTATGTGAAAAAAATATTTTGGCTGCCAAAATGATGAAAAAAAATTTTCTGAAGGAAGCATTCTGCCCCAAAAAATAATGTTAATTTTGGAAAAAAAATGTTGTTGATATGCGTGAAAAAAATAAATAATTTGTTTCGCGCGAAGCGCGAAAAAAATTTTCTGTCCAGAAAAAAAAACCATACCCCCCCCCCCTTTCAGGTTAAATGGTCGGTCCCTTACTTCTTTTTATTGCTTAAATGTACACTGCCCATAAAAATCTATATGCATTCTTCATTTGTATGTTGTAAATGCTTGTTAGATGTACCAAAATCATGCTGTACTTGGGTTAATTTTTATATATTTCGGTGACACATTTTGTTTCATTTCATCAGATTTTTATCTTGTGATGCATTATTTATCTCTTATAAGTTTTAGTTTCCTTGGATACATAAGAATCCTTTAAATAAAGAATGTGAAATGAAAAGTTGTGTCGAACTGTAATGGTTTATTTCTTTTGTCTAGAAATGGTTTCGGAAGGCAAAAATAACAGAAGAAGGAAATCTTATAACTTCTTTTGATGATTGTAAAATATTCCATGGGTATTTGAATTTTACACCCAACAAAATTGTCTCTTACACTACCACCATCAACTTATCACTTGATTAAACAATTTGCCTGAGTCCCAAATTTATTTCATTTCATATTTTGATGTTTTTTTTTCTTTCTCAGATTTTTGTCTCGCCTGATCAGAAAGTCGCTGAAAGCGAGACATAAATTTACAATGTAAGGATATGCACATGAGATAAAGTCTCCAAACAATGGAACAATACTTTTATTGTTGTTCTTCATCTTGAAATCACCATGAGGCCTTCAACAATGAGCTTTGCTCATACCTCATAGTAAGTTCATGACGGCCCCTAGCACCTGTTTGAGCGGAATTCTTTGCTAATTGTCGAGCAACAATAAATCCATGTATCTTCTCCTTTGTTCATGGATGTTCAAGAGCCTATAAAGTACATTTGCGGTAGCGTTAACTCAAACTTTTGATACATGAGCATAATATTTAGTGTATATGTAGATTACATCAACCCATCTGGACACAAGATATAAAACCTTTATTTCAAGGACTAGTGCCCAGTTAACCGTTTGTGACCAACTCTGTTTCTCAATAAATACAAACTTGGTATGCAAGTTATTTACCACAAAACTCAGGTCAAGTATGATTTTTGGTTCAGAGGTCCAAGGGGTTCTGGAGGTTTGTCCCTTGAAACTTTGAAATTTTGCGAATTTTAGGGTTTCCGACTGATAACTTATGAACGAAATAATACAAGGTCTTCAAACTTGGTATGTAAATTGATTACTACAGAGCTCAGGTCAAGTTCGATTTGAGTTTAGAGGTCCAATGGCTTCTGCAGTTACATTTGTATGCCCCTTGAAATTTTGAAATTTTGCGGATTTTAGGGTTTCCGACTAATAACTTGTGAATGAAATAACACCAGGTCCTCAAACTTGGTATGTAAATTGTTTACCACCAAACTCATGTCAAGTTCTGGTCCAAGGCCTTCTGGAGTTATGCCCCTTGAAACTTTGAAATTTTGCGGATTTTAGGGTTTCCGACTGATAACTTGTGAATGAAATAACACAAGGTCTTCAGTAGTATATATGCACCGTTCAGTTCGCTTTTGTCGAGGTGCCCGTCGAGGTGCTGTTGAGGTGCTACTGTATTAATACTATATATCATGGTTTGGCATTTGTCGAGGTGCTGTCGAGATGCAGTCGAGGTGCTTTTGTGTTGACATTTTGGTCTCGCTATATGTGTCTCGTCGTTAGCTTTGGTCTCGCCTAGTGCTTATGTGCTAAGTTTCCATGGATTCGGATTTGTCCAGGTGCTATTGTTTTAATAGTAATATTCGATGGCTTCGGATTTGTCGAGGTGCTATGTATTGTTAGTATTTCATTGGTCTCTAATTTGTCGAGGTGCTGTTGAAGTGCCCGTCGACCTGTTGTTGAGATGCTACTGTATGAATACTATATATGATGGCTTGGCATCTGTCGAGGTGCTACCGTATTAATACTATATTAACGGGTTCTCAATTGTCGAGGTGCTAATGTATTAGTATTTGTTTGGGTTCAAATTTGTCGAGGTGCTATTAAATTAATACTATATATCACGGGTTCGTATTTGTCGAGGTGCTGTCGAATTGCAGTCGATGCGTTGAAGTACTCTTAGTTTTTCGGCTTTGGCCTCGCCTTATTTCGGGCTATGTATTGTCCTTTCAAAAATGGTTTCCTTGGCGAAATTTGGTCTCGCCACATGTGTCTCTTTTTCATCTAGGCTTTAGGGCTCGCTTTTATTCCGAACTACATATGAAATGATATAGATACAGATTAGTAGCCCTAATCAAAACCCTAAACCTTACCAACCGTAATTCTTACCCTATTCTTTAGACCTTAACATTAACCTTAGATTTTAAGCTTTTATTGTAGTGTTGTATAGATAACCAGTTATGACTTTGTTTCGATGTGTTATGATTAACTCCATCCAACTCATACTTACACTAATCCTAACCTTAATCCTAAACCTTAATCGTCTTACTTTTTGTATGCATTATTTTGTGTTTTCTCAATTCTTATACATTCGTTTTCTGATTTTGT
>MJUU01029448.1:116527-133722 GCA_002080025.1 Modiolus philippinarum | reverse complement strand
CTTCCCACCACTTCAATAATGGCCGTCACATTGATTGTTGATCTCCATTGGTAATCTTTCAGCACCACACCTACAGAACCGGAGAACTCCAAAGTTAAGAAAATGACTTTTCTGTCCTCAATATTTATCGGCCAGTTTCTCACATCATTTTTTACTTCCTCCAAACAACTCTCCATAATCTCCAAGTCCCAAAAAGTTGACTTGTCAGCCATTTCCTCATACATCTCCACATGTGTGGATACAATAGTCACTATTGTTCTATCACTTCCGACCACTTCAATAATGGCCGTCACATTGATTGTTGATCTCCATTGGTAATCTTTCAGCACCACACCTACAGAACCGGAGAACTCCAAAGTTAAGAAAATGACTTTTCTGTCCTCAATATTTATCGGCCAGTTTCTCACATTATTTTTCACTTCCTCCAAACAACTCTCCATAATCTCCAAGTCCCAAAAAGTTGACTTGTCAGCCATTTCCTCATAAATCTCCACATGTGTGGATACAATAGTCAGTATTGTTCTATGACTTNCCACCACTTCAATAATGGCCGTCACATTGATTGTTGATCTCCATTGGTAATCTTTCAGCACCACACCTACAGAACCGGAGAACTCCAAAGTTAAGAAAATGACTTTTCTGTCCTCAATATTTATCGGCCAGTTTCTCACATCATTTTTTACTTCCTCCAAGCAACTCTCCATAATCTCTAAGTCCCAAAAAGTTGACTTGTCAGCCATTTCCTCATAAATCTCCACATGTGTGGATACAATAGTCAGTATTGTTCTATGACTTCCCACCACTTCAATAATGGCCGTCACATTGATTGTTGATCTCCATTGGTAATCTTTCAGCACCACACCTACAGAACCGGAGAACTCCAAAGTTAACTTAAGAAAATGACTTTTCTGTCCTCAATATTTATCGGCCAGTTTCTCACATCATTTTTTACTTCCTCCAAACAACTCTCCATAATCTCCAAGTCCAAAAAAGTTGACTTGTCAGCCATTTCCTCATAAATCTCCACATGTGTGGATACAATATGGAGATACTTTACGTAAACATCCATTGTGATAAACAGACGACATATTTTCGTATATTTATATCTTAAACGCGGACGTGAGAGAAAATACCCTTTTTCCGAGACTATTTCCTTTGTTGAAATATCACTGTTTTTGGTTATTTTTGCGTAATATATAAACTATCAATTTACAAAAGAAATATTAGTAATTAAAACAATAAACCTGGCATTTAAATAGAATAAAATTAAACATAAAAAGTACCCGGTATTGTATAAATAAAAAAAAAATGAACCATTTTTGTATGGATATGGACTCTCGGAAAATAAAATAAATATTTCATAAAATTACTGTTGTTTGAAATACCTTTAACAGCGTAGATCTACGCGAAATACAATATATTACAACAACTATTGTAAAAATAACAGAAACAATAATATGAAAATTAAATTTTTGCATTTATTCTTTTTTGAACTAGTACAACTGAGTTTTAGATGGATCTCACATGAGCTTTGCGCAGGTGGATTGAGCATGTACAAAATTTCTGATTGGTCCAAATTTATATATAAACGTATGTCATCTTGAACTATGCTCGTTGATTATACAACTATGGATAGATATTCTTTCTTTTTCCATTACAGTTTCCCACCTAATAGTGGATTTCCTGACTTAGTCATGAGGGTGTTTTACATAGAAGATGATGTGTGGTTGTCACCAACTAATTTTAATGGAGAAGTTGTTATGGAAATGCAAGACTGGCTGTCAGAAGTTTTGGAAAATATGCCGCCCATAGAGAGAATTATTGCATGGAACGGCGGGTTTATACCAGAAAGTATGTACTGTATAACAACAGGACCTAATGAAGAAGAAACTCCTTGGCTGTATTTCCAAGATTTAACAACTGGTGAAATTTACTTTGAACTGGTGGACTAAAGAAGATCCTAGAAAAATATACAAACGGCCCTTTTCAGGGCCACCTACTTTTTTCAAAAAGAACTTTAGATTGTTTGCTTAATTCACATGGTTAAAAAAAGCAGACGATATGAAAGATATTGGGTAGGAAAAAGAAATCTCTTTAAGAATTGAATGAAAATAGCAGACGACACTATAGAAAATAGGCGGGAAAAGGGAAATCACTCTAAGAATTGATTGAAAAAAAAAATGTAGTAGCGACTTCAGTTATGGTTAGAGGTTGGGTAAGAGAGATAACTCCAATACAGAATATTTGAATAACATTCGAAAATATAATAAATAAATAAAAACAAAAAAAAAAAAAAAAGTTGCCATTGAGTACCATAAAAGGGAGATAATTATAAAAACAACAAAAAATAAACAAAGAAGAACTTGTCATAGCAACTTAGGTTAGGGTTAGAAGTTTGGTAAAAGGTGGACAACACGAGAATATTAAAAAAATATTCGAAAATAAATAATAAATGAATATAGAGTTGTCATAGCAACTTAGGTTAGAGGTAATAGGGAGATAACTCAAATAAATTCGAAAATGGAAAGTAACTATGGAGATATAGAAGAAAAATGGTTAGGGTTAGTCGTGAACAAACACAACATTACTGAACTAACAACAAAAAGTTAGGATTAGTACAAGGATAAGTGCAAGGTTAGGGTAAATCATGGCATATCTGAAGATATACACATTAAATAACAAAAAAAAGATAGGGTTAGTACGAGGATGAGTGTAAGGTTAAAGGTTAGGGTTAGCATGAGATCAAAGATAAGACCAATAAAAGAATCTTGAATTGAGATAGGACGAGACTAATAAAAGAATCCCGAATTTGGTAAGGCAAGACTAATAAAAGAACCTTGAATGGAGATAGGGCGAGACTAATAAAAGAACCTTGAATTGAGGTAGGGCGAGACTAATAAAAGAACCTTGAATTGAGGTAGGGCGCGACCAATATTTGTCAATGACAGGGCATGGCCAATGGCAATAGACAAGTGAGACCAAAGCTTAAGGCAAGACATAGGTGTTGAGAAACCAAAGGTCAGCGACATACTAAATATGGCAGACACTTCTCGGTTCCGGAACGGAAACGATCTCCGGAACCGGAATCGGGAGGGAAAAATTGAAGACCTTTAACATAAGGCCTATGGGTCTGAACTAGCGTGTTCTACTACTAACTATGTCAATACGTCTTTGTAATGTGTACTGTATTGTGCTATTTGAATGTTATATTGTTATATGTGATTTAGTTAATAAAATATGTTTACACCAAACATCTATTGAAAATTTCATTTGATTTAGGCTCCTCGTGAATTTGATTCCCTTTGGCCTCGGTGTTAAGCTGATGAAAATTAAAACTTACATGGCCAGTCACGTCATGATGAAAATAAAAAATAAATAAAAGCGTTGTTCCATTGCTTGATTTTATCATGTATTGTAGATACTTTGTCTCATATGCATTTACCGCATATCCCTTCATTGCTTACATGCACGCACAAATGTTCCGAACTTTTGAATGGCCGCAAAAAAAAAAAACAAACAAACAAACAAACAAAAATAAAAAATAAAAGCAAAACAAACAAAAAACAAACTTTTGCATGTCTTTGTTTTTAACGATTTTCATTATCACTACAGAATAAACGAGAAGCTGTGTTAACTTTGAAATTCTTTACTTTAGTATGTATTTGTAAAAAAAAATGTGACAAAAATGCCGATTTTTTCCTTTCATAGAACTTATCGTCATTTTTTGAGGCTAAAAAGGTCGGACATTTTAAAAAAGACTTGTCATTTTTCCAATGGCCCTTGGTGCTAGGCAAAGGCACTAAGTTTAATATATATGAAAGAGGGCTATGAGTTATGATATGGGACATTAAAAGACAATCTCTTCAAATATTGTTTTTTTGCAATAAATTAGAGCATTGTGAATTTATTTCCAGAAATCCCGGGCTTAAATTAAAGAAGTCCCGAATTCCTGAGCTTAAAATCTTCCAATCCCGGCATCATGAAAATCCTCAAAATGGCATAAAATAATTCGGATATCGGTGTTGAAATTATCAGTATTTTGAGATGTCATTTGTTTCGTGAATAATGCTTTTGTATAATCTTATTATAGATAACCAAAAATTAAAAAGGCCCATTGTGGATAATACTGTAATGTTAATTCTGAAGTGAAAATGAAATTCTTTCGCCAGACATTTTTTGTAGTCCATGAAATACACCTTTATAAAAACAAAAAGATATTTTTCACATTTTAGCAAAAAATGGCTGTCTTTCTATAATTCGGCATGACAACAGTAAAAAATATAGAAAACAAAATTGAATGTGCAATTCGGGTATCAGTGACAGAATAAGATTTTTCGTGTGTACAACAAAATATACATGTGAATATTATAATTATCAGTCTCTTTGTAATTCTGCTACTAATTCATATGGCTTTAAAATTTGTCCAATATTATCCATTTTGTTTCAAGTTTATAGGAGATTCGGATTGCAAAGAAGTTACGACAAATTTCCTTATTCAAGAAAAATATCAAAACATTTAAAGATTAAGCCAACATTTGTAGGAAAGATTACCTTATATTTGTTTCTATGTTTGCATGGAGTGTAACTCCTTTCTCGGCAATATATCAGCTATATTGTAATGCTTATTTTTCGAGTTGGAAGAAGCCGGAGTGTCCGGATAGAGCCACCGACCTCGGACATGTAATTAACAAACATTATCACATATGGTTGCAAGTCGGGTATACGTTGTCTCGTGTTTTACAAAGTGGTGCGCCAACTCGGCATAATGGAACGATCTGTAATAAATAGTCATTCTACCATGGGTTGGGAGTCATGCATGTATTATAAGACTTAGCATACAAATAAATAACACGCATGATGACAAAGTGTAACCTTTGCATATTCACAAAATATACCAAACTTGACAAAACTTAAAATAAAAAAAACTAATATGAAATAGATTAATGTATAAAGAAATGAATAAATAATGAAAGAAAAAATATGGACAACAAAACAAAAACAAAACAATCGAAAAAGGCAAACCAAAACATACTATCAAAATGCATTTACAAACACAAAATGGAAAAGTTGAAAAGTTAAATCACTTCCATCAGACCATGGACACAACAAACTGTTCAGAAAGAAAATGACACTGGAGAAAGTCAGATGAGGAGCAACAAATTGCAGAGTAACGAATGTCTTGTTTAATATCCTAAAATTTCTGGACGATTTTGTTTTGTTTTTTTCTTTCGAACATCTAGCCCGTGAAAAAAGCCGCATAGATAGAACTAATAATTATAATTACTTTACTAAGCAGGTATCGTTTTAGAAATGTTTTATCACACCCCTAGTAAGCTGGGTAATCTTTAGGTAAAGGTGAATGCTCAAATAAAAAATGTACCTAAATATTACTCTAAACCCGTACAAAACATTATCCAATTAATGTTACTTGAAATAAGAAATTTGTTTACACTTTTCTCAACCGGGCTAAACATTTAACCGGACTAAACCAGTTATACGCTAACACTTCTTAACTAAAATGTTCGCCGAGAACTCGGCTCAATAGGGGTGTTGAATTTCAAAACATATAATATATTCAATTCTGATGCTGGTAAATTTTCTGAAAGTCTCAAAGACCACTTGCAATTTTACCTAGCAACTTCTCTTTAAGAATTGTTTCGATTGGGACAAACATTTCACAAATCGGTTTTAAAAATATTCAGTTCTAATTTTTGTAAATTTCATGAGAAGTCCCAATCACAATATTGACAAAATGACATTTCAAGATTAATTCTTTACAAATCTCGGATTTTCTGAAAACCTAGATCCGTTCTGGCAACTTCTATTTTTAAAGCATCAAATAATACAAAAAATAACTGTGTTAAACATCTTTTATTTAATGAACATCCATCATAGAACAGCTTCAAAATCTATCAAAGGTTTCTACCGATAAATGGCGCGATGTCGGACAATATTTGGCACTTGCGACGTCATGTTTGACACATTATTCGGCAACGGCATTGACGTTTGAATTTTGAATCTGGCACTGAAAGGGTTAAATGTGTGTGAAGAGCACATGTTCCATTGTTTACATACACGAGTATCAGGTGACCAGACGAAACTAGGTCATTTTAGATCTTGTTGATTTTTCTCCTTACTGAACTCATGTTCCATTCCTTTCATAAGTTTCACTACATTCATGTATATTTGATATATCCTGATGATTTCCTTTATTAAATAAAGAGCAGGTTTGGCTTGTCCCAAAATCTAGCCTTGTTACCATAAATAAGTCATGTGTGAATGTTTAAAAATAAATAGTATGGAAAGCTAGAATAATATAAACATAAATTATTGATCTATTTTTTTTTTCTAAATGAAATGATTTTTTAAAGCATTTATGTATCAATTAATCTAATTAAAAATTGAAAGATAGAGTAAAAATATCAGAATATTTTAAGACAACTACAATGTATGATTTAAAAAAAAAATTAGATCAAATTTGAAAAATTTTGAATTTGTCAAAAATAGGTTATAATAATTTTTAGACAATGTAAAGACTTGAACACCTAAAGGAGGCATACCAAGATGTAAAAAACAAGTCTTCCCATAAGAAAAGCTGCCAGAATTCATGGTGTACCCGAGTCCACTTTAAGGCTGAGATTAAAAGATCCGAAGGGTATGGATGTTAAAATGGGGGCACCTACTCTCTTAACTCAATCTCAGGAGGATGACTTGGCCAATCATTGCATACGCATGGCTTATCTTGGATATGGTTTTACCAGATGGCAAATCTTGGCAAGGAATATACGTGACGTCTTAGGTCTCAATTGTACTCCAACCCAAAACTGGTTCTATGGTTTCCTAAATAGATATCCTGACTTAAAGATGGTTAAACCTAAGAAAAGGGAAAAAGGTAGAGATGATGCTGTTAGCAAGGAGGTAGTCGCTGAGTACTTTGTTGAATTAGAAACACTTATGCACAAGTATGACATGGTTAATAGGCCTGCTCATATATGGATGTTGACGAGTCTGGTATCTACATTGAACACAATCCTCCCAAGATTCTTGCTAAATCAGGTACCCAACCACATATAGTAACAGCAGCAAGGTCGGCTACAACTGCTGTAATTACAGCTGTCAGCGCCTTGGGTGAAACTATTCCGCCATTTATAATCTTCAAAGGAGATCGTCTTACCAGGGAAATAACATCTGGTGGAATGGAGGGAACAAAACTTCGGAAACTGGTTGGTCAAATTCTCTGCTCTTCCTGGATTTCTTCCAAAACCACTTCTTACGTCACATAACTGTCCGTCCATGCATCTTACTCTATGATGGTCACAGCACTCACATCACATCAGATGTTATTGAATCGGCCAAACAAAATGGTGTCCATTTGTTCATTCTTCCTCCCCATACCAGTCACTGCCTACAGCCATTAGATGTCTCCGTATTTAGTCCATTCAAGAAAAGTTTAAATTCTGAGTTTCATAAATTCCATCATGCTAATCCTTATACACTAGTCACAAGGGAAATACTGTCTCGTATTATCAGTACTGCTTACAAAAGTGCCATGACCGTTCCAACTATTATGTCCGGGTTCCGCAAAACTGGCATTCTCCCGTTGGATCCATCTATTGTCAGTTTTGAAATACTGTCTCATCTTCATCGTCTTCAAATACGTCAAACAAGGTCACAAGAAAAGAAAGGAAGGAAAGCAGAACCGTTAAGATTTTATTTCAAGAAAAAGTAAAAGAATTTGAAGCAATTTAAGAAAAGGAACAAAATGCTGTACCCCTAAAACCAAAGAGAAAACGATTTATTCCACTCCATGGAGCTGCCATCACAGAAGACTACTTCTTGCAACAAAAAGAAAAGGAAAATATGGCACCAAGACCTGCAAAGCCACCGTAGACAATGATAGAAGAGAACATCAAAAAAAAAAAAAAAAAAAAAAAAAAAAAAAAAAAAAAAAAAAAATCAATGAAAGAAGGAACCGCAAAAAAAAATTCTCACCACCCTTTCAAAAACAGTCAGAACCAGGTCTAGAATCAGGTCCATCTCAACCTAAGAAATCTAAGAAATCTAATGAATCTACCAGCAAATGTAATGTAAAGGAAAATGTGCATGTAAGTGAGACACCAGAAAACACTTGTAAGAAGCAGAGTGGTAAAAAACTACACCACAAAACAGGAAAATCAAAGAAGGGAAAGCACTAATGAAAAGGGTAAACCGTAATGAAGCTGAGACAGTTGATTCAGAAAACTGTATGGTCTGTGGCAGGTGGGAACCAGCAAGCTTGAATTTACATCTGTCTATTAAATTTGTAAACTGGTTTCAGTGCATTGGCTGTAATGGATGGGTGCATCAGGTTTACTACACTTCATTTCAGCCATCTGATGATAATGATGATGACTTTGTGTGTGACAAATGTAAGAGGGAGGATTAAACATTTTTTAATTGTCAATCACGTTTGTTTCTGCAGCATTTGACATTTTATTCCATTTAATTTCCGTTTTTTTTTTTTTAAAAACATTGAAATCCATAGGAGCCACCATTTTAGCATCCATGCTCTCCGTACTTACCTCGGGACATGCGCAGACACACAATACAGCCAGTCGATGTCAACAAACGGGGGGGGGGGGGGGGGGGGGNGGGGGGGTAGGGGCAGAAAATTGACTCGTTTTGTTAGTTTTTGTTGTTGTTCTTTATTTTGTTTGATGTTATCTTTTAGAGGAAAGATTTTTCTTTCCAACGATATAGAACATGAACATATTGATTAATACTGCTTAGGACAAACATGCTCGGAACCCTTAGGTGCGCAGACTTACAATACGGCTCTGTATATCCATGTGTTCTCTGGTCATGGATGTCGACAAACATGAATTAAACTAACCAAACGTTCTTTAATTTCGCAATTACAAAACATAAATGCGAAAATTTGAAAGTATGATAGTATATCCTGGAACAAGTAAACCTAACGTGGACGACCATTTGATTTTCGGGGGGCTTGGGCTTTGGCGATTTCATAAATAAGTAATTTAATCTCGGTTTCGGTGAAAATATTTTAATCCCACTTGTTATGAAAATAGATAATTTAATTTTGATTTGAAGAAAACATTTTTGTTTTTGTTGCAAATGATGAAATTTGATGTGACATTTGGTGAAAATAAATAGTTTAACGCTATTGGTGCCAAACGACAGATATGTCGTCTAGGGGTTGAATGCCAAAGCGACATATATGTCGTTTGAGGGTTGAGTGCCAAAGCGACAAAAATGTCGTTTGATTAGAAAACTTAATTTATTTCAGAATATGAAGGGATATTGATTGATTGATTATTGTTTAACGTCTACTCAGCAATATTTCAGCTATATCAAGACGAGAACAAGTTTGTTAATAAATATATCACTTTGGGGTATGGAAAGGGCCATGGGACGGGAAATTCTGACTGCCACTGGAAAAGTAGGGTGAAATCGTCAAGGGCGGGGAATTTAGCCTTGTAGCCGATCACNGACCACCCCAAAAAGAGCTTGCTACAAGGGTTCTTTAACGTGCAGGAAGCGTGGCATTTCTTCCAACACGTGGACCTGAGTTTACATCCCATTCGAAAGATGGGTTGTGTATTTATTAATCCCGCACAACCACGGAATGTGTCCTATTTCTATATCCCGGGACCCTCGGGGTCAGCCATTGTTTAGGAGGGGTCACACCCCGCAAGCCGGAGATACTAGGTCCTATTTCTATATCCCGGGGTTCCCTCGGGGTCCTCTGTTAGGAAGACTCATAAGGGATATTGAGAAGTACATAATACAAGAATGTCGGATATACAAAATTTACAAACTTGTTTTTTTTCTCTATGTAATGACGCCCATCTGACGTTACCGATCGGACGTCATCAACGTTATATTTATTGCCGCGCAAAACCAACAGAAAAGACCAGTCAAAGCACAGTGCTTTGAACTAGTACGTAAATAACTTCTTAGTATGAATAACGACAATAAAATACACGGTCTCTATGTTCTTATTTAGTTGCTAAAATTAACATTAAATTCACCGAAAGACATTATAAACAGACTTGTCATTCTTTAAATGGCCTTGATTGCTGAGGTAAAGACACTGAGTTTAATATGAAAGAGGGTAATGAGTTATGAAATGGGAAATGAAAAGACAATCTCTTCAAATATTGTTTTTTTTACAATAAATTAGAGCATTATGAATACATGAATTCATTCCCTGAAATCCCGGTATCATGAAAAAGGTCCGGCCCCTCCTCAAAATGGCATTAAGCGATTCGGATATCGTTGTTGAAATTCTCTATTTTTATATGTCATTTTGTTTTGTGAATCAATGCTTTTCAAGTTTTGTATAATCTTATTTTAGATAATCAAAAATTAAAAAGGCCCATTTTTGATAATACTGTAATGTTATCAATTCTGATTTGAAAATGAAATTCTTCCGCCAGACATGTATTTGTGGTCCATGAATTACACCTTTATAAAAAAAAATTCATCTTTGACATGAAGTTCAATTTAACAAACATATTTTTCACATTTTAGCCAAAAATTGGCTCTCTTTCTATAATGCGGGATGACAAAATAACCAAGTAAAAATATATTAAACCAAATTGAATGTGCGATTGGGATATCGTTGACAGAATACTATTTATCGTGTGTACATGTGCATATTATATTTATCACTTTCTTTGTAATACTGCTACTAATTCACACAGGGGCCGGTATCATACGATATTGATAGATATGGGACCCGGTCTATCAATATCGTATACATGTTACCGGCCCCTGTGCTAATTCATATGGCCGTAAAATTTGTCCAATATTATTCATTATGTTTCAAGTTCAACGGATCGGATTGCAACGAAGTCGCAGCAAAATTCCTTATTCAACAAAAATATCAAAACATTTAAAGATTAAGCCATCATTTGTAGGAATGATTGCCTTATATTTGTTTCTATGTTTGCTTTGAGTGTAACGCCTTCCTCTGCAGTATTTCAGCTATATTGTGGTTGTCATTTTTCGAGTTGGAAGAAGCATCCGGATAGAACCACCGAACTTGGACATGTAATTAAACATTATCACGTATGATTGCAAGTCATCGGGTATGCATTGTCTCGTGTTTTACAAAGTGGTGCGCGAACCCAGCATAATGGAACGATCATGAATAAATAGTCTTTCTACCAATAGTTTAAACTTACTAAAAAAAAAACACCCCAAAACAGAAAACAAACCTAAAACAAAAACAAGACATACGGAAAAGGAAAACCAAAACATAATAACAATAAAGGGCTACGCCGAGCGCAGCATGATACGACCGCAACATGCCGAACAGTGAAATTTGAACGATTGTAGTTCAAAATGAATGAGGACACAGTAAAGAGCTTGATACAGTAATTTAAATGGACACAGTAAAGAACTAGACCCAGTAATTAGCTGCACACAAACTAATGCAAATATAAAAATTAGCGATAATGATTCCTTATATAGATCGGAAATGGTACGAGGTATATCAAATTGGTCAACGGTCAACATACTACTTTAACAATATGAAAAGAGAAGAATTGAACCCATTAAAATCCAACAAAAAATAAAGGATTTTACATATTTTGAAAATTTTAGCCTCTTTGACCCCTTTTAGCTCGGAAACGGTAAGAGCTGCACCAAATCCATTGAGGACATACCAAAGCTTACATTATATCAAGAGGAATCAGAAGAAAAAATTCCCATCAATTTCTGATGAAAAATAAAAATTTCTAATTTTGNCCCCTTTCACCCCTTGTAGCTCAGAAACGGTAGGAGCTACTCCAAATCCTTCGGTAAATCTTTGAAAGCTTATATCATGAAGAATCTTAAGAAAAAAATCCCATCGCAATACAATGAAAAATAAAGATTTCACATATTTTGAAAAACTGCAATTTTGACCCCTTGTAGCTCAGAAACGGTTAAAGCTACGCGAAATCCGTTGCATAATACTGAAAGCTTATATCAAGAGGAATCCAAAGAAAAAAATCTCATCAAAATCCGATGAAAAATAAAGATTTCACATATTTATAGAAATTGCAATTTTGGCCCCCTTTGACCCCTTTTTACTCGGAAACCGTAAGAGCTACACAAAATCTGTTAACATACGACTGATAGCTTATATCATGACGAATCAAAAGAAAAAAATCCCATTGAAATCCAATAAAAAATAAAAAAATTATGCAATCTGCATGTTTGCAATTTTTGCCCCGTTTGGCCCCTTATAACTCGAAAAGAATTATCTAAAGTCTGATGGTGCATCGCTCTATTTATCTTTCAAAAGGAATCCATTGCAAAAACAGCATCAAAATCGGACTAAAAATAAAAAAATAAAATTTTTAAAATTCGCCCCGTTTGGACCCCATTTATCTCATGAACGGTACATGCAGCGTGAAATCTGTTGGCATACACTGATTGGAAATTACCTCAGAAGCACACTGAAAGAAACCCAATCAAAATCCGATAATTAATAAAAATTCTACAACTTAATAGGTGAAAAAACCCAATTTTGCCCTTTTTGGTCCCTATTTAAAAAACGGGAGGGGCCATAATTGTGTCAAGGAACATTGTGTTAAAATTTCATAAGGATTGATCAACTTGAACTTGAGTTATTGGCCAAAAATAAAAGTGTCTACAGACAACGCCGACAGCGCCATACCATTATACAAAGACAAAATTGAAAAGTTAAATCACTTCCACCAGGCCATGGACAAAACAAACTGCTCAGAAAGAAAATGACTCCGGAGAAAGTCAGATTAGGAGCAACAAATTGTAGAGTAACGAATGTCTTGTTTAACATTTAGCCCGTGAAAAAATCGCATAGATAGAACTAACCATCATGATCACACCACTGAGCACGTATCAGTTTTAGAAGTGTTTTATCACATCCCTAGTAAGCTAGGTAAAGGCGAATGTTTAAATGAAAAAAAAAATTACCTAAACATTACTCTGAACCCGTACAAAACATTATCCAATGTTACTTAAAATAAGAAATCTGTTTACATTTTTCTCAATCGGGCTATTTAACCGGACTAAACCAATTATACCCGACCTCTTCTTAACTAGAATGTTTGCCGAGAACTCGGCACAATAGGGGTGTTTTAATTAGGAAAAAACATTTGCAATAATTGGATTTCAATTCTACTGCTGTAAATTTTCCGAAAGTCTCAAAGACCACTTATTTTTTTTAAAATTTTACCTAGCAACTTCACTTTAAGAATTTGTTTCAATTTGGGCAAACATTTTCACATATCGGATTTAAAAATATTCAATTCTAATTTTGGTAAATTTCATGAAAAGTCGTCAATCACCGTATTGACAAAATGACATAGCTTTAAGTTTCAGTTCTTCACCAACCTCGAAGGGCATATTATTTAATATTGCATTTTTCTCTTTCAGTACTTTGAATTCATATCATTATAAAAATGCAAATTTTATGATATGCGCTTCCATGAATTTCTTCCACCGTTGCTGGATCAACATCTTGTAATTGAATGTTAACTGTAATCAAAAGTAATTAAAGATCAATATGATGAAAATGATGTATATGAAATATATGAAAATTGTGCCGAACATACATCGATCATTCTAAAATTATGAAAAATGAGAACTAATTATATTTATTTTCCGTAACACGCAAGGGATTGCAACCAAGGTCGAATGCAAAAGGAATTGAGGGGGTATATGCCCCCTCATACAACAAAAGGGGAAAAAAAATAGTTGCAAGAATTCTATATTAAACAAGCCGTTTATTCTTAATCTTTACTGATTTTACTTGAGAATGAAATTTTTGTAGATTTTTAAAAAATCGTCTTATTATAATTTTCTAGAATCTATACCATTTTCGGAATTTTCTGAAAACATAGATCCGTTTTGGCAACTTCTATTTTTAAAGCATCAAATAATACAAAAAAATAAGTGTTTAACATCTTTTTTTAATGAAAATCCAACACAGAACAGCTTCAAAATCTATCGAAGAAAGTACGTTTTTACTAATAAATGGCGCGATCGACGTCTGATAATATTTGGCACTGGTAACGTCATATGTGACACATAATTCGGCAACGGCATTGACGTTTGAATTTTGAATCTGGCACTGAAAGGGTTAATAGTTGAGCGAGATTTTTATGAAAATAAGTTTAATGGTCGAATGATGATAAAAAGAGTCCTCGCAATAAAGAAAAAATTCAATGTGAAATTTTTAAAGATGAACGAAATGTCAGATTTCATGAAGGCGGAAAAAGCCTGAATGAAATGTTTATTTTCCCTTAATAAAAAAAAATCAAGGAATATTTACTCCAGATCTTTCCCAATGAGCTTGACATTAAAGAGACTACTGATACACCTACTTCACCTTTGTACTTAGATCTTTTGAGATGGACGTTGAAATCTAAGCTTATGACAAACGTGATGATTTCACTTCCCCATTGTGAACTTTACCTTTCTGAGCAGTAATATACATATATCGCCAGCGTATGGAAAGTATATTTCATAGTCGATTCATTACTCTCGAACATGTTGTTTATACCTTGATTTTTTTAATAGAGGAGAAACACTGTCCCAAAACCTGGATTGACTAACAGGGTGATGGGTGCCGCTTAACGGAAGCAGGACATGCTTACCCTTCCGGAGCACCTGATGTCCCTTCCGCTTTTAGTGGGAGTTCACAATATGAGTGCTTTAGTTCTTAATGTCGTCTTTTTATTTCCGTCCCTTTTAGATGTCTCACGTCCTTATTATGGCTTTGTTTTTCTCTGTTCCCGTTTTTGTCATGTCTTTGGACTTTGATTTTTATAATCATCACTTCCCATTTTCCTCCGGTATTCTACTGTCGTTTCCTACAATCACCATTTGAAATCAAATTCTAACTAAATGCATATGAAAGTTTGTTGAGGCTTGATCTTGTACATATGAAAGTAGATAAACATCAGGTATTACCACACATATGTAAATACGGGCACAACATCTTTTTATTTTGTAGGGAAAACTCTTAACACCTGAAAGTTGTTGACAAAAGTCTATTTTCTGACTTTTTGTCTCTGTTGCTTTGACTTATCTGCTACCAGAAATGATTTTATATAAATGTCTTTGATTAAAAACAAATTGAGCGAAATGTCTTTATTTTCAATAGATTGATTAAAACGACTTTAAATAATTTTCACGAATTTCGGAAACAAAGAAACGTTTATTGCAAAGAAGAAAGAAAATATGCATGTTTTTGAACTTTTTCCAAGTGGACAAGAAAAATAGTATTGCTGCTGAAATATATTTCACTTTCTACATTTTATGTTTTTCCATGTGGATTTTTTAAATCGATTACCTGATTACTGTCAAGGTCGGAACTACTAGTATTATTTGCCTAATTGTTGCCATCTTTTGATACATAATACATCCGGTAGGGGGTGGAGCTACTGCTGATACATTTTTGGTACGAGTGAAGGGTTAAGTTTTTGCCATCTTGTTATGTTTTTTTTTGAAAATATACTGGTTTCTAAAACATTTAGATGATTAGATTTGCTTGTTGAAATGAGTACATTGTGCTACAACATTGGCAGCACATTTTACTATATATACCTAGTCTTTTCATCAAGTGTGGTTGTCCCTTATTCAATGTTCCTGGACCAGATCATGACCAGCCCTTTTGTTTTTTCCATGCTTACCTTTAGTGTTAATGAATGCCCCTGCTTGACTCTTAGCCTCATGTCAGGGGACAACAGGTGCTCTGTCACAAACTAAGTTGACCATTTCTGTGTAGTATTTGCTAAATTTGGAATGTCCAATAAACAAAAGGAATGTTTTCTTTTGAATTAATGACTACTCTACCTACTCTTTAGCAGAGTCATTCAATTGAGAATCCGCAATCCCCGTGTCGAAAAATTACTGCAGTCAATGAAAACATTTTCTCCACATCATATTCCATTTGAATCGCAATACGTATCCCCAAACATATATACTTTATGGTTGTACGGTTTTTTCACCCATGCTGCCAGGCTTGTTTTAGCAATCTTGTCAACGGGAGGTGATACTTACAGCTGGGGCCTGTAACTTCACGTGTCAGTCTACAAATCGTTCCCGGGTATGCTAATCATGTTATTAATGTATAATGTGAGTTAGTGTATCCCTCGATTTGTTTATTCGCATTCCTGGTGCAAGGCACCAGCTAAATCAAGTTAATAGAAAACATGGTACATAGACTTGCATTCCAACTACTGAGGTTTGAGAGTCTGTGTGTTTGTTTTTCAAATCTTGCATTACAAACGAACTACTAGTATATGGACTGAAAGTTTCCAAATTCAGAGGGCAACTAATACCACAAAGATACATACCCACACAACTGACAAAGAAGCCAAATACCACTACATTCCAAGTTTAAGCTCTAGGCTTATGAATGGGAAATCGCATAAAATGTATGTAACTGATAGTCTAAAAATGGTTACAATACACATAAAAAAGAACTAGGAGCTGCCACACAACTGACAAACAGGCCAAATACCACTACATTCCAAGTTTAATCTCTAGGCTTATGAATGGGAAATCGCATGAAATGTATGTAACTGGTAACTCAAATTGGTTACAATACACATAAAAAAGAACTAGGAGCTGTCAGCCAGTACCGTTTTCTTGCTTTGGCCTTCCCCTGTGTGTACAAGTGTAAATGGAGTATCAATTTAATACATGGCCTCCTCGTGCAGATGACCCAGACTGGGCAATGTCATGTATTGTCGTCCCCAAGTCTTTGTTTCCATCTCAGTCTCGTCAAGCCCTTCAAACAGTTAGTGAACAATCACAGCCTCTCTCTAAGCCCAATACAGTGCAAATCGCCCTTTTCAGAGCAATTATTTGCTACAATGCAGGTGTTGATAATGGCAAATATGATCGAAAATTATCTTTAGTTATTAAATCTAATTGTATCAATAGACAAAGAAATCTTACATCAATACTTTTATTATAAATAATATAAACTTAAAAACACCCCCACAAGCAGATTTGTTGGAAACCTAGACAAATATTCAAGTTATGAAAAGCATTAAATTTAATTGACAGGTCAGGATGAAAATACAAATTGATTTGACATCTCTTTCAGAGGGTAGTGCTTGTAGTAACCACAAACCTGATAAAACTGCTTCTGGAAGCAGTCAGTTAGCAGTTACTGTGTCTGGTAGCAGTAGATAGTGGTAACTTTT
>MJUU01029448.1:87225-113122 GCA_002080025.1 Modiolus philippinarum | reverse complement strand
TAGCGTTGGGTCGAATAGGAAGGTCAACCGGTGAACAAGAAAATTTGATATAATATAACAGTTACCACCCTAGATGGTGTGTGACCCAGCGGTTTCTCTCCCCTAGAAATTTAGGTCACCCTTGAGCAAGCTCTCGGGTGACCTTAATATCTCGGGGAGAGAAACCGCTGGGTCTCACACTATCTAGGGTGGTAATTGTATAATATAGCAGTGAGATACTCATTACAATGCATTCGTTAATACATTGGATTAATGAAGCATCTTTTGAAACAGTGTAAAAGATCAGGTGAAAAAAAGCACAAAGATTGTGAAACGAGAAACTAGAATTTCATCAATACATGAACTGCCTCACACATGACACCTGACATACTGCAGTGTTAAGTCAGATTTTCAGCTGTTGACAAAATCGATGCATATTTAGCATAAAGTCAGTGGTGAATGACTTTTAACATGTTTACGTTGGAAATCTGGGTAGGTATATTTCTATTCAGAACAACAAACCCATTGCATCGTTAATTCTTATGGGTAATGACCTCACTATAAGCAATTAAAACTGTTGGTTAAAAAAAGTGCACAAATAAAAAAAATATTTTCATGAAAAATAAATGCATTCTCAACATTTGGTATTTATGCAGTCATTGACTAATTGGACAACAGGTCGTCAATCATGTATCGCTTCAGTGCTGCAGGAACTAGTAGATTTCTCATTTCAATGAAATTATTGAGTTCCTCTTCTAGAAAACCTTCTTTCATATATATTCTTCAAATCTGTCATTAGTACTAAAAGTTAATGCAATACACAGCAACTTGAAGCCACTTTTACAGCCTTGGTAATATCCATAATGCCTAAAACGCCCCTTTAGAGTACCAAAATAGCCAATAGCCATTCTAGTGCTACTGTAAACTTAGTTGTAACGGTGCTGTTTTAGAGTTAGATTCCCAGTCTTTGAACGGAGTCAGTAACGACGTAAAGAGACCAGTATGTCATACCTGACGATGGTTCCGACATAATATCTATGTTTCAAGATCTAGATATAGGAGTCATTGTAAGTGTATCATCGGATCCGTCTCTTCGGAATGAGCTGTTTCACCCGTCTAAAAACTTGTTTTGCCAAAAATGCAATTGCCCTCTAAATCTTGTTGACACTGTCAGTGAACGGGAATTTGGACTTTGGAGTATCCAGGACATCCCTTTTGGAAGTTGATCCAGAGTAAAATAGTGTCGAGACGGGGAAGAGGAATTCTAAGGCTGGTATCCGAGTTCAGATCAGTGTACATGATAGATTATTCTAACCTTGCACATAGATGAATCTCTGATGGAAGGTAAGCATCAATGCAGAACTGGGTAACTGTGGGAATATACCATAACGATATAAAATTTGAAGTCTTTTATTGCCTATGTTTTGAATTAATAGACTTCAATATGGGTTTACATGAAAGCAAGCTAGATGAGGGATACTATGTACAAATGTACCCCAGTATTTTCTTAATCTCAATTTTTTGTTGGTTTTGAAATATACTGAAACCTGAGATGTGCAGAAAAATGTATTGGAATGGCAATCTTTGAAACTGTCACCATTGAAACATTGCTAACTATTGATTTAACTCATTTATTACCATGGTTATTGTATCTATGACATTATCATAATTTGTATGAATCTCCAAAATATATATACGTCGAAAATTACAATCATTGTTATATGTTGCAAATTATTTTTTTTCATAAAAATTCCAGTTCTATAAATGTGTGTAAAACTAAAAATCCTGGATTATCAGTCTGTTGTGAAGGTAACCATAGGTTAACGAAAATTAAAAAAATGCATTTTATTTTAATTTCTCATTACATATATCTTAATCCGAAGATGATTCTTCTGAATAATTATACTCCCTTGTCGTAAAAGTGGGTGCAGCCAGGAGTCATCTTTGTTACTACTGGTTCTAAGTGTTGCATTTGGTCGCAATATTGGGACTATTTGTTTGTCTTCTCATCTCTAACCGGATCTTTATTGAGAGTTGTATCTTTCAGACCGTGTGCAGTTTTCTTTAATTTTAAATTAATTTAACTAGTGTCCAACTGAGATTTTTGTTATCTGTTTCCTACTGATATTCTTGTGTTTTGCATTCATCTGTATGCTTCTTGTTGTTGGTTCATCCGTGCATAATGACTTTTAATCCCGAGAACACTTCGTTTGTTTTGTCAATAGTCATAACTGTTGTCTTTACCCTATATCTTTCTCTCTATTAAAACATGACGTTTAACGTTCCGCTCAACCTCTACCTCATCATTTCTGTCCATCTCCGGAACTGAATTTCTGCTTATATTGAAGTGTTCTTGTAAACTTTGTTCATCACTAACGCTACAATACGCATCTCTTGTTTGATCATTTGCACCTTTACCAATGCCAGACTCGTCTTCTTTTGGCATTATATCTTCATGACAAGCGATGGTATAGTTTTCATTTTTTTCAAGTAGTTGTTTACAACCAATTATGAGTCACCAATATTGCACAGAGCACATCTGGATTTTATGACTTGTCTTACTCAAACTGAAATATTGATGAAGGGGAAATTCAACTCTCTATTATTCTATTTACCATATAGGTCGCTCATTATAATGCTCTTTTACCCTTTATTTTCTCCTAAATGCTATCTTGGCCTTTTATGATGAGCGCATATTCAATTTGGCTACATTTTGAGTCTTTGCAGGTTTACTTGTTCGACCCAAAACCGTAACATTATCAGTTTCTGTCTAAGAATAATAAAAAATACATGTTGTATAATATATTATTTTTCAAAATAGAATTGCACAAATGATGTAGAAGGATGTCTTCTTGTAGTTTGTTCTATGACAGCGCCGTTAAGCAATAAGAATTACATTTCCCACTTGCCTGTAACTTAAATAGGTAGTGCGAAACAATTCGCCAAGGCATCAATGATTTGATGTTTGGTCTCGCATGTCGTGCCTTGTCTCCCCTTTTCAGATCTGTTGCTCATCTATTTCCTGTAAGCAAAGATGATGATCGAGAGAAATGAAAACTCTGGTAATGAGTCGATATTTGGTCTAAATTCGGTTATGGTGTGCCTACCCTTTCTGTTTTGAATTGAAATATAAAATGGGCAGGAAAATAAACCTTGAATGAACTGATCAAGCTCATCCTTTCATCCCGTTACCTGGAACTCTACGAAAGCTGATTCAAGGGCTGGTTATGTCCTAAAGAAACATGAGCTAATATGGATATTGAGTAAATTTACATTGGACAAAATCCCTACAAATACATGGTACGATCAAGCAAATGGAACAACGCTTTCATTGTTGTTCTTCATTTCACTTACAACGTTAGTGTATCCATTTAGTCATGGATGCGGGGTCGTCAACAAGCATAACATACACTTTCATCCTCTGTCCTACAAAAGGGTAAAAAAAATACAACCTACAATTAAAAGTCGGATCCCTTCTCAGGAAATGAATTTTACCTCCCCATTTCCCGACTTATAATCGAGTATACACGGTGAGTTTCTAAGTATCTGTTAGTGGTAGGTCAATGATATTTTGTAAGAAGGTTGGTCGAAGGAAGAACATGACAGTCTGCTATATCACTTATGCCCGTGACCTTAATTTCACGGTCTAGTTAATGGTTTGGTTTCTTGCTTTCTAATTGTTGTAAGTCAATGATATTTGGTATTTTGTTTGGTCTTGGGTAGAAAATGACGGTGTGTTATATTGCTATTGCCTGTGACCCAAATTTCACAGTCTCGTGAGCATTGTACGTTATTTGATTGGTATGATTTCATGTTGGAATTTCAAAATTATTGTTCTGTGACATTTTCAAGAAATTAACCAAATTGGCAACGAAGTCGAACTAAATTCTTATCTTGGATTTCGAATGCAATTCAAGTTATTTAGAGAATAAGAACCCATACACAGATTTACTGCTTTATCAATCAATTTCTTTTGAAATACTGTAAACCAAATTATTTTTAGGGATACTTTATTTCTCGCTTTGTCTCTTGAGATGAACTTTGCTGCAACTTATTTTCGCGATTTTCTATTTCTGTTAGTGCATTAATATAAAGATTAAAATATTCGCAACAATTTATTTTGTGATATCTTCATGTTCCCGAAGATTGCAGAAATAATCACGAAAATTATTTGGTTAACAGAAATTTTTCTTGAAAGATTTGTTTTCTTTCATCTTTAAGGATTTGTATGAATTATTCCACCTTTAGTTTGGCAAACATAAAATGAAGAGTGGAAAAGAGATGTCAATTAGAAATTAATATCTTTCACTATAATAAATATATAGTTATTAATTCAAGTAATAACAAAACTTTTCTCTGATTTAAAATAGAAAGTATATTTCAATAAAATTCTTTTTATTCAGCTGATTGTCTTAAAGACCTATTTACAAATGTCGCTGGCGACAAAATCGTTGAATTTTTAAAAGCAATCAATTTATTTAGTAAGATTTAAATTGATTTAATTTATAGTTGTAATATTGTAAGAGTTAAAGTGTCATTTCTCCTATAATGTTTTTTTTTTATATTTTATACCCTTGTTTTACTTGTATAAAACTTTAATGGTTTTATATTGATATTTTATATATTTATCATAATTGTTCAACTTACTTAATAGTTCTCGCCACAATAAAGCTGAAATATTGCTGAAGTTGGCGTAAAACATCAATCAATAAAATTCTAAATCTATTCTATTGCTCTTCAACATCTAGATGACCAGCTCTGCTCTTACAAAAAATATTACTCATTCAGAAATTTGACTTCGAGTTTAAAACATTATCATTTCTTTGATGTTTTAGTGATCACCCCCCCCCCTCCCCTCCCCCAAAATACAATTTTATTCATTATTCCGCCCTGAGGGCAAATTTCAACAACCCGAAACTTTCGGCACAGACAACTTTTATAGTGATACTTAAACCTTTATTAAAAGATTTCTGCAATTAAAGGTGTAAGAGGAGTTCCAGCTGAATCGATTATTTCATTTTTGGTCCCCTAGAAGCCATGCCCTGAGGAGTTCATACCAAAAATTTCGACGCCCTCTGTGAAGTTGCAACATATGTGTGTCGATTCCTTGGTTTCAACTTTTTAGCCCAAATGGCCTTGGAGATTTCTTCAATTATGGGATATCGCAAACATTGGTTTTCGCCCATAATTTGCCCCTAGGGCGTTTGACAGATATGCCGAACTAATAGCGCGCTACTGCAGATCATATTCTAGTATGGTGCCAAGTTTCAAATTTGTATCTCTTATAGCTCCAGGTCTATCGGGGAGCACTACACACATACGTACGTACGTACATACGGACGGATTGCATTACGTAATCCCCCCGCTTTCGCTAAGCGGGGGGATACAAAATTATAAAATACAAGAGGCTTTCAAGAGCCTGTATCGCTCACCTGACTATGGCCTTCTGACAATCCCAGAGGCAATGAGTGTAATGTTCTATTGCAACTTGATTCTACCTTGGAATACATATGATCATTATCAACACAGCCACCCTACACTAATGTGACAATTTTTGCTGTCGTTTCTGAGAAGACTTCTGAATGCATAGTCCTTTGCAAACTATTTCCTCGATTGGTGGCCATCTTGGATCAGAAAGGAACATAAAAATCACAAACTTTGAAATCGGCCTCCAACAGATTATTGTATCCAAGATTGGTTAAAATTGGCTGAGTGGTTTCAAAAGAGAAGACATTTGAATGCATTTCCCATGAGGCCCCTTTGTTAAACTATGTTCGTCACTGATGGCTATCTTGAATGAGGTACAAACATATAAATCACAAACATTGAAGGAGAAACATCAAGGACTGTTGTGACTAAGTGTGGTTAAAACTGGCCTACTGGTTTCAGAGGAGACAGTCTTAAAATGCATTTCCCTTAGGGTCCCGTTGTTAAACTATGTTTACAGCTAGTGGCCATCTTGGATGAGATGTGTATAAGCCAAACTAAATTTTTAAAGGGTATCTCCCAAGGACAACTGTGACCAATTTAGGCTCTAATTGAACCAGTGGTTTTAGGGGAGATCTTTGAATGCATTTCCCAAAGGGTCCCTATGTTAAACTATGTTTACCGCTTGCGACCATTTTGGATGATGTAAAAACATAAAAATCACATACTTTGAATTAAGGGGACTACCCAAGGACTATTGTCACCAAGTTTTGTTTTAATTAGCATTTTGGTTTTTTGAGAAGATTTTTGAATGCATTTCCCTTAGGGTCCCTATATTAAACTATGTTCCCGCTAGCGGCCATCTTGGATAAGGTGCGGACAAGCCAGATATAATCTTTAAAGGGGACTACCTGAGGACTATTGTGACAAAGTTTGGATCCGATGTTTTCACAGGAAAACATTTTTGAATGAAAAGTTAACGATTGACGACGTACGGACGACCTAGGGACGACGGACGCCAAGTGATGTCATAAACACATCCTGGCATAGCAAGGTGAGCTAAAAACTTTATCACAGAGACAACACAAGGATTTTGATTCAAGTTACACAGACGTAGTTCGTTGAAATGGGGCCTTATCTGCAACATTAAAAATTTTAAATGCAGTTTTGTGAATCACTCAAATTGTAGTGTTCAATTTCTTTGGAAAGATAATTTCGATAATATCCTAGAAGTCTGTGTGTGTGGGAGTGGGTGAGGGACAATAGTGGACCATACTGGACAGATAGTCTACCTTGTCTGGGGTTAGCAGATGGAGTATTCGGGGATGGATTTTTTTCTTTCGTTTTGTTTTTGTTTTTTAGGGTTTTTTGTTTTTGTTTTTTGTTTTTTTTTTTGGTTTTTGCATTAAAATGCATGTAAATGTATTTTGATAAATAGATTCTTCATTTCGACAAACTGAACTGTGGATAATATGGGTTGAAGTTAAAAATTGAAAGAAAAACTTTAATGACAGTACTAGGGTACGTATCGCTCCTTTCATTTATAAAGGAAGTTTTACATAAAGTAAATTGTAGATTTTAAAAGAGGGATAATATTGAAGTACACACATCACACGACTTGGTAGAAATAGAGTTTGCACCTATAAAGTTAAATACGGCGAAGTGAAGTGTATCGTAGACCTCGACACAAGTTCCTGAATAAAGTGGTTATTGGTTTTGAAGCATATTCTGCAAAACGCAGCTTCAATTTGGAAATCGGTAAATCATGAGAACGTATCAAAACGTAAAATGTCTCATCACCTGCAGAGAGTTTCAATGAAATGGGGAACACTGAACGAATGTGGCTCTTAGGTGGAGGTGTAACAGAAGATTTAATTTGGCAGTGTATCCCTTCCTTTTAAATAAAATGCACTAGGGTAGAATATCCACAACATTAATACGGTAATCACAATGGAGTGTTGACCGTAAAGGAAAAGCTCCAAGTTAGAAAGTCAGCATCATCTTCTACGTTTTGAGAACTAGCCAGGACCCCCTGTATCAGCTTCAACAGAAGGACTACTAGTCTCTGTGCATAATTGTTCGTCATTTTTCTTTTTGACATAAATTATTGGATGTCTGCTGGGGTTAAACTTTGTGATGAGAATATACAATGTAAGTCTGGATACAAACATTACTTATTTTCTGTATTTATTTCCATTTTCATGCCTCCGCTCCAAAAAGTCGGGGGATATTGTTTTACTCTTGTTTTTATTTTTTTATTTTTTTAAATGACGTGCAAGTTAATGTTTTTTTTTTAGTTTTTGTTTTTTGCGTAAATGGAGCTTTGCACCTGGAACAAATTGCTGTTTATATACCCGGAGAGAAAGAAGGCTTACATGGGCACCCCACAAAATAGCTATAATACCAACATTCTAAAACATTGTAATCAATAAATTCTATACTATTTGGGAGTATGTAAGAAAATTGGTGATCCTGTCGTCTTGGCACAGCTTACTTCACTATTAAATAGTGGTCTCGATTTGTTTCCAAGTAGTGCAACACGTGCTCATCAACACGTGTGTTTATTTACCTTGTATGTATTTATTTACGTGTACCGACCAATCAGATAATGTCCAATCATAATCCAGTACCAAATTTTTGGTAAGCCTCGTTTTAGCGTTACAAGAAAATATACTACGTGAATCCAGACTCTCCATTTTCAATGTAAAGAGTCTGAATGATCCAGACTATACCTCCACCAATTTTTTTTTCAAAATGGCTGCCATTTCAAGGATGGCGGCCAAGTTACGTCAACATTTGAATTTTTTCGGATTTCAATGAAAATCATAAAATCTCAAACATGCCTTGACAGAATTCATTCATATTTGGCAAAAAGTTGGATCACCATTAGTTGATGGTGTTGCACCGAAAAAACAAAATCAAAATGGCCGCCATTTTCAACATGGCTGCCACGTTACGTCACAATTTCAAAGTTGTCCGATTCCAACAAAAATTGATTTCTGAATAAATTTTGACACCGCGAACAAGATGGAATCATCGAATTTGCTGCCAGGGGGCTACATCAGCTATTGCTTGCAATTGCAAATCTAGTTCATTATTATTGTTTCTTTCTTCCACCTCTTTTTGTCCACGCCAGTTCTCAATGATGCCTGGACAGAATTCATTCATATTTGGTACAAAGTTTGATTACCTTATGAAGTTGTGCCTCCATTAAAAAAAATTTCAAAATGGCTGCTAAGTTACGTCAACGTTTTGAATTTGTCCGATATCCATGAAAATCATAAAATCTCAAAGATGCCTAGACAGAATTCATTCATATTTTGCAAAAAGTCGAATCACCATAAGAAAATGGGCATGCAACAAAAAAAAAAAAAATTCAAAAATGGCCGACATTTCCAAGATGGCGGCTAAGATACGTCAAAATTTCAATTTCAACCGATTTCAACCAAAATTGATTTCTAGGTAGATTTTGACGTTGCGAACAGGTAGGAATCATCGAATTTGCTGTCAGGGGCGACATCAGCTATTGCTTGCAATCGCAAATCTTGTTTTCTCTGTTGCCGTCTTTGTACTTTGATTTTTTTTATCATCACTACCATTGTTTCTTCGGTATTCTACTTCCCTTATTTAATGATGGTCTCGGCGATTGTAAAATGAAAGTTTGGTGCCTTGCAGTATCCTTTTTGAAATCCAAGAAAAGAGTTAGGGGGAATACAAAGCGGGTTATGAGGTCATGGCCCTATGGAAAGGATAACTCCAAATAAACAGAAAACAGACAATGTTGGTCATTTACAAGTTTGATGATAAGGAATAAGGCGGACAACAGTAGGAAGCAACAGCAAATTCCCTCCTTCTTTGTTGTTTGTTACTGCATTAAGTGTATTACTATTCAAGATCTGGACTTTTACACAAATTGTAATCTGCACAACTACGCAAGACGCATCAATCACTATAATACAATTCCTTTAAGATCTGTAGTATCTTTAACCAGAACAATTTAACAATATTTAAACTTAGTCACACATGCCTGAAATATAGGTCAACGCGATCTTATTTTTTTTCGATGCCTCATACCTGTAGTATCCATATCTTGACGGATAGCTAACCCTCCGCAAAATGTAGTATCTGAGATCTTCACTAAAACACAATCGTTAGCTTGACTTAATTCTTATCTCGAGCTTCATAGCTACACAAGGTGCACCAACAGACACAAATATTATTTCTGAAAGAGTTTATAGTATCTGAGATCTGGTCTCCTAAACATTTAAATTATGTATGAAATGAATGTTAAGGTCTTATATTTATTTGAAGCTTTTTGACTATAATATCTATTTCAAGTATTATCTAACCAAGATACAACTTCCCTTACTCCTTTGGGCGATGGGCAGTATGACAGAAATATTATTTCTAACAATAACTACATGTTTATACACTTAAATACAGTAGTAGTATGTTCATATATCAAATGTAACACGAAAGGTCATCATTCCGCATCACCATCATCATCATCACTTTCACTGTCAGTTGTTGGTATATCACTTGCATCAGTAACAGCTGATAAGAATTTGGACGACTGAACGGACTTCATCTCTGAATAACTTTGAATAAATACCAAAGAACACTCGCTACATGCGCACAGCATCCTACAGTCCTGGCACCGATCTTGCATGTGCAATACCAACCAGTAACGTTATTTGTGTTGAATTCAATCCATAGAGTATGTAGTGCTGAATTTGTGTGCCTAGATAGACCATTTGCCAGTTCTGCAATCAACAGAATGAATTTAGCGAAACCCAAAAGGGAGGTAATTTTTTGAAAAATCTCAAGGGGACAGAATGGTTCCCTGCTTGTGAAAACCAACCAAAATATAAATCATTTTTAATTAAAAGTTATGACAGTTTAACCTTTAGCAGACGTTTAGTTGGCAACATAATTCAAAACCAAATCCAAAATAGCGATTACCATTCTTCAAAGTGCTGCTTGTTTCAAGTAAAAAAATTAACAGCTGTACAAACTTGAACGATCTTCTCAGTGACTAAGAAAGGATTTAAAAAATAGAAAATGTGCCAACTTACTGCTGAATATCATAAATATTGAGTAGGGAATTACTTTGTCCAGTCTGGCTATACACGAACACCATACTTTAAAACAAATGTGCATATTTAATGTTTGTTTGTCCGGTGTAGGAGTTATTTCCCTTTAAAGGTCTGACAAAAAAACACAAAATTTGACTAGAAGTGCCAAGAACTCCTGTAATTGGCAAACCAGCTATTGGATCTTACATTGTATCAAATTCGGTTTATCTTTAACTACGAACAGCTCATACTCTGGATCAAGGTGTTCTCTTGTGTATTGTGGAGTCTCCTTCAGTTGGTATACCCCCATTGTCAACTCTCGTAGATCATCCATGGATAATGTCGGAAAATCAGTCAAGTTAAACGATTTGATTGCCTGGTAGTTTGACCTTTTCCTAAGAAGGTTGTTTTCTTCAACAATACTTTCAAGTTAAACATGGTTTTCCGTACATGATTTTCTGAGCATCTCTTGTGCAAATGCCTCTCCTTCTGGATCAAGGGTTAGTAGAGGTGGTCTGTTATTGTTACATATTGCACATACGATGCGTACAAAGTCTCCAATAGATGTAACATAATGGTTGTGCATTACCTTATCGAGCAGGCGCCAGTGTTTTGTTAGCCATTAGCACTTTCTACTACCCAACGTTCCTTGATGACTAATCTTGATAAGTTTGACTCTTCGGTTGGATGTTGTGATAAACCTTTTTTGTCTCGCCTGCGACGAGAGTCGCTGAAAGCGAGACATAGGTATTACTCTCCGGCAGCGACGGCGTCGTAAACTTTCTCAAAACCTTAATAACTTTTAAAGTATAATAAATATCCTGCCCTCAGAAACAAGGTTAAAGTATCTAAGGTCAAGATCAAAGTAGTCGCCATTCTGATATTTTCTGGAAGCACTTTTATGAAGTCACATACGAATAAGAACACCCTAGCACTTGGTGTCTGGCTTCCTCAAACAAGGTTAAAATTCTTGCTGACCCTGATGCCAATAATAAGTCCATCTTTTTCTATTGAAACCCCAGAAATCAATTCAACAAATTAAAATTAGAAGGTGTACATTTTCATGCACCTAAATTTGGAATCCTGAAAGGTCGAAGGGCTTCTGTCAAGCCAAATTTAAATACCGTATTCGATCTTAATAAAGCTCCTATCCTAATACAAGATCCCTGTTTTTGGTCCCCAAAAAATGAAAAACATCACTGTGCCAGTAATTTATTTTAAAAAAAAGAATAAATTGTAAGTCTCCAATGGAAGTCTTGTGTCGCCTGCACTGCTGTAATTGGAAACAAAAATTTCTAAGTCGGTAAACAGGAAGTAGATGTACAACAGACCTGAATTGTATAAGCACAATATGGAACCCCATACGAAAGTCACATACCAAATTTCAAATAGATGTTTGATTGATTGATTGAATATTGTTTAACGTCTACTCAGCTATATTAAGACGAAAACAAGTTTGTTAACAAACAATCACTTTGGGGTATGGAAAGGGTCATGGGACGGGAAATTCTGACTGCCACTTGAAAAGAAGGGTGAAATCGAAAAGGGCGGAGAATTTAGCCTTGTAGCCGATCACCTACGGACCACTCAAAAAAAGCTTGCTACAAGGGTTCTTTAACGTGCAGGAGGCGTGGCATTTCTTCCAACACGTGGACCTGAGTTTACATCCCATCCGAAAGATGGGTTGTGTATTTATTAATCCCGCACAACCACGGAATGGGTCCTATTTCTATATCCCGGGACCCTCGGGGTCAGCCCCCGTTTAGGAGAGGTCACACCCCGCAAGCCGGAGACACTAAGTCCTATTTCTATATCTCGGGGTCCTCTGTTAGGAAGACTCATACTCCAAGCTCAGAGGATGCTCCGGGCCTATTCATAAGCCGGGACCGCGCACGGCGGTCAAATAGATGTGATTTGTTGTTGCTCAGAAAAGTGTTACAAAATTTTAACCATTAAAAGGATTGGTTGAAAGTATTCAAAGTTGATTAACATGAAGTAGATATCCGACACATCTCCGCCCGGCTGAAGAATAGGCCCGCAGCATCCTCTAAGGTTTGAGTATGAGCCTTCCCAACAGAGGCCCTGTTCGGGTCCCGGGGTAGAATAGGTCCGAAGCGCGCACCTACGAGCTTGAAGTAAGAGTCTTCTAAGTAGGCGACACGTTTGCCGTGTGTTGACGACCCGTGTCGGTGGAGGACGGGATCCTGGTAGTTGGAACACACTACTTTGGCCCTAACTTCATCTAGATGGGCGGTCGAATGGACCCGGTTCGATCAATCGGCTGTTCACGCCAAGCCCTTTAGATTCAATATTAGTCTATTGTTGTACCATAAACTGAACTTTTAAAGTTTTTCTTTTACGAAATATCTAAAGAACGCGGTGGCTCATGGGTCAATCGTATAGATGTTATTCCGGAGAGTTGTATCGCTGGGTAACCCCTGTCACGATGCTTGTCTCCCTGAAGGGATACTCTGTACGAGTATACTGTCCTTGTATCCCTGATGCTTTCGGTTTACGCTTTTTGACTGGAAATGGGTTTGGCCGATCTGGCAAATTGCATCATGGCGGACCTTGATTCTTTTCCAGTCCACTTGCGTTGGATATCCACCGTGTTTAAGCAATGCCCTTATTGGCACTCCGCTGCGGGTGGGAGCAAGGCAGTGAATTTTTCAATAATGTCATGGAGACACGAGAACACAACTGGGGAGGGGGAGTAGTAAAAGAGATTTAGACACAAGTGATGAAGACGAACGTCCGTCAAAAATTAGCAATTCTTTCTGGTTTAGATTTATAGTTCTTCAGAGTACATCAGACTCGAAACCTTTAACCAAAATCTCACCGTTTGTTCTTGACAAAACCATCAAAGGCTGTGCCGAAAACGTCAAAAATGTAACAAAATCAAGAAACGGATCAATTTTAATAAAATGTGACAGGCAGCAACAATCTAAAAATCTACTGAAACTTACCAAAGTTGGCGAAATTCCGATAATATCTGCTCCGAATTCCAATTTCAATTACAGTCGTGGAATCATTCGAGACAGGGATGGTGACCTTTCTGACCTACCTGTAAATGAAATTTGCAAAGAACTTCATCCGGAAGGTGTTATAGATGTAAAAAGATTCACCAAAAAGGTTGATAATAAAACTATAAACCTTAAAACATATCTGTCAACGTTTTCCAAACCTTCTACTCCAAAATCAATTCACATTGGTCCTTTTTTAATCAAGGTTGATACTTATATTCCATTACCTGTGCGTTGCTTCAAATGCCAAAAGTTTGTTCATGGAAGCAACTCGTGTTGAGGAGAGCAACGCTGTTGTAAATGTGGACAGGAAGGCCATGATGTTCAAAACTGATAGCACTGTAAAGTGCTTAAATTGCAGTGGAGAACACATGGTATCGTCCAAAAACTGTCCTATTTATATACAACAAAAGGAAATTCAGCGTATTAAAGCCGAAAAACATTGCAGTTACCAGGAGGCAAGGATTATTTCTGTCTCTAATGGTTCCATGACTGATAAACCGTCGTATGCAGCTATAGTAAAACAATGATCTAAAGTTTCAACATGAACACTATTTACTTGGCCAAATAACATCTAACATGCCTAATCCACTTTCTCATTCAAACCCTACCAATACAACTGTTCAAGCTCCATAAGTCTTCCATTTCAAGTCAAACAACAGTAACTGTAGTCAAACAAATTGCAAGCTGAGGTTCATGCTCCTCCTTGTACAAAAATATCAATCCAGGAAAAAAATACTAAACAAAATACTCCCATTGCAGAACCTGAACTAAGCCAGTCTAAAGGCAAACAGAAAAAGGTTAATAAAGAAAAAAGTAGACCCTAAATTAACATCAAATAGGATGAAAAAGGCTGAGCGTGATGATGTCTCTGTACACAACCGTTTCAGCGACTCACCGGCATTACCCGAATCGGATGACGACCAGGATGAAATGGATGTGGATTTTTCACTTCCAACTCCAAATTTGTCCTGTGAGAAAAGATCTAACAGCAGATCCCCTTCAGCTATCGATTCGGGAGGGTCCATACATTACAACGAAAGTGATATGGGAAATACATCCCGAAGGGATTGGTCACCTATACGACCACCGCGTTGAGGATGGACTCCATAATTCAATAGAATTGTCGAGGTCTGAAGATAAATTTAATTGAGATTACTCTGCTTGTTCAATCGTTTTCTCCTGTGGCATTTTGTCTTCAAGAAACGCATTTAAAGAAAAGCGATAATATTAATATAAATAACCATTCGTTATACAGCACTTATGTGGCAGAGGGTGAGCGAGCTGCTGGCGGCTCAACTATCCTTGTCAACAGGAATGTTGTTCACAGTACTGTTGATTCAGGCTATTGCTGTAAGAATATATTTAGATAAAACTATCACATTATGCTCTATTTATATTGCACCTAATACTAATCCTAGTCTCAATCAATTCAAGGCGTTAACAGACCAATTACCTTCCCAATTTATTCTAATGGGCGATTTCAACGGACATAACCCATTATGGGGTAGTTCTACATTAAATGATAAAGGTAAGAAAATTGAAGACTTAATGTCACAGGAAGGTTTATGTATTTTCAACGATGGTTCAAACACGTATTTACATCCCGGGAAGGGGCCTACCTAGCTATAGATTTAACTATTACTGATCCATCTTTTCTCTTAGATTTCTCTTGGAAAGTACATGACGACTTGTGTAGTAGTGGTCACTTTCCTATTATTCTTGAACATCTTTCTTCCTCTGTTACTACAAAGCCACAGAGATTCAAGTTCGACAAAGCTGATTGGTCTCTTTACGAGAAACTGTGTAAAGAAGAATTCCTTTCAGATTTGTTTGAAGATGTTGATGATCCTATTCTACTGTTCAACGAAAAAATACTTTCCATAGCCGATAGAACCATTCCAAAGACCTCGACTAATCCAAAACACCCAAGCAAACCATGGTTTGATGATGATCTTAAAAATCGTAAGAAGGCGGAAAACAAACATCCCACAACAAATAATCTTGGCAATTTCCGTGTCTTTAGAGCTAAGGCTCGCAGAACATTGAAACAAAGAAGGCGCACTTCTTGGCGTAACTTCGTTTCAAAACTCAATTGCCATACCCCTATGAATAAAGTTTGGAATATGATTCAAAAAATAAAAGGTAAAAATAAGAAAGCTACTGTCCATATTAAAAACGTTACAGATTTTTTAACCCCTGAAAAGGAAAAAGGTAATAAAATAGGACAAACGTTTGCCAAACACTCTTCATCTAAAAATTTAGGCCCTACATTTCAACGAATTAAACAACAAAAAGAAAAAAAAAAACAAAACTTAACTTCTGAACTCGGGATTCGGAAGACTATAATAGACCCTTTTCGGTAGATGAATTGAGAAAATCGTTGGATAAGGCACATGACACTGCATGCGGCCCTGATGAAATCCATTATCAACTTCTACCTGATTCAGTTCTTGATATCCTCTTAAATCTAATGAACAATATTTGGGAAACAGGAACCTTACCATCCATCTGGAAACAGGCAACAATAGTCCATATTCCAAAACCAGGTAAAGATAATTCAGAACCGTCGAATTACCGTCCACTGGCAATGACTAGTTGTGTTTGTAAGACCATGGAACGCATGATAAACGATCGGCTTGTTTGGTTTCTTGAAGTAAATGGTCTACTGTCTAATATACAAAACGGATTTAGACAAGAGCGGGGTACTATAGACCATCTTGTACATTTCGAGACATTAATTAGAAACGCCTTCTTAAAAAAAGAACATGTTGTGTCTGTCTTTCTTGATATTGAAAAAGCATATGACACAACATGGAAATATGGTATTTTAAAGGATCTTTTTGATATGGGGTTGAGAGGAAGTTTGCCAATTTTTATTGAAAATTTTCTTAAAGACAGGGAATTTAATGTCAGAGTCAACTCTACGCCGTCTGATCCTTTTGAACAGGAGATGGGTGTTCCACAAGGATGAATCATCTCCGTTACATTATTTAGTATTAAAATCAATAGTTTTAGTGAAGTTTTGAAAAATAACATTGATGGGTAAGTGTATGTAGATGACTTCCTGATATGTTATAGTGGTAAACACATAAATAACATAGAAAGACAATTGCAGCTCTGTTTGAACAGAATAGAAAAATGGGGCGAAGAGAACGGTTTTAAGTTCTCAAGCTCTAAAACAGTTGGAATGCATTTCTGTTGTAAACGGAAACTGCACGCAGATCCACAGCTAGAATTGTATAATAACCCTATTACTATTGTTAAAGAAGCCAAATTTCTTGGCTTAATCTTTGACAGTAAACTTTCCTTTCTTCCCCATATCAAAATTCTAAAAAAGAAATGCCTCAAGGCATTAGATATTTTAAAAGTTGTGTCGAGTACCGACGGGGGTGCGGATTGCACTGTTTTATTAAATTTATATAGATCGTTGAGTCGATCAAAGTTGGATGTTTTGTTTACGGCTCTGCCCGTAAATCATACATTAAATTATTAGATACAATTCATCACCAAGGTTTACGTCTGTCCTTGGGTGCGTTCAGAACTTCTCCGGTGGAGAGTCTCTATGTTGAGGCTAATGAACCATCCCTAGAGGACAGACGTCTCAAACTTGGATTACAATACGCTTCTAAGCTAAAAGCGTAACCTTCAAATCCTGCTCACAACTGTTTTCAAACCACTTTACAAAACAGTATATGATAAACGACCAAATGTTATTAAACCTTTTGGACTTCGTATCCAACCACACTTGGAATCTGCCAATGTACAATTGGACGAAATAGCACCAATTCAGACTCCAAAAAAGCCTCAATGGCTAAACCCAAAACCAGCATTTAATTTTGAACTACGAAAATATACAAAATCTGACACTAATCCTCTGGTTATCCAGCAGGAGTTTGCAAGAATTTAATCTGAACACCCCGAATACCTGCCTATATACACAGATGGATCTAAGGATGGAGACAGGGTGGCCTGTGCAGCTGTCTACGGAGAGCGAGCCGCAACTCTCCGACTACCATCCTCAAAGTCCATATTTACTGCTGAAGCAAACACTATTTACTAAGCACTCAAATTTGTTACTTCGTCGCGAAAAAGTAAGTTCTGAATTTGTTCTGATTCTCTCTCATGCCTATTGGCAATTGAAAGTCGAAAGACAAAACATTCAGTTATTCTTAAGGTCGTTGATTTCTACAGGTCACTTGTTGGTATAGGCAAAGAAGTCATTTATACTTGGATCCCTAGTCATGTAGGGATCTATGGAAACACAGTTGTTGACCAGGAGGCAAAGGATGCATTAGATAATGAGTTAGCGGATTGTCCAGTGCCTTACACTGACATGAAGCCTCCGGACTGTCCAGTGCCTTACACTACCATGAAGCCTCTAATAAGTAAATAGAAGTTGTTTTATCTGTACGTAGCCATACGTTTTATATGATTGTTTTAGTTATATATTCATAATATCATCAACAGTTCACGCCACGATATAGCTGAAATATTGCTGACTTGGCGTTAAACAACAATCAATCAATCAATCCTACACAACTAAATTCTATAAGCACCATATTAAACCCCATACTAAAGTCAAATACCAAATTTGAAGTCGCTGTGATTTGTAGTTGCTGAGAAAAAAGGTTCAAAACCTTTTCTATTGACTGTATTAGTTCAAATATTCAAAGTAAGTGAGAACCGAACCGTCAATCCAAAAGCGAACAATCCAAGGACAATGGCAACACCAGAAACAAAAAGGGGGAGAAAAACAGAGACACAACATGGGTACGGCACAAAAAAGCAAAATGAAGACACACACACACAAAGATGAACAACACGGACCCAATAAAAAACCAAGAGTGAGTACGGCACAGAAAAGAATCAAAGCGTCAATACGCAGTATTACTGTTTTCTAGCTTTATGATCGCATGCAAGCAAGAAATTTACAGCTTTATACTATATATAGTGTTTGCAACTAGAGAAGGGGCAGTAAAAACATAGGTAATCAACGATTACAAAGTTCGCTTCGTTATGGCACATTGTCAGAGTAGCCTAATTTTGCTTGGATCTGACATACTATCACAGCTGCATGCATATGAAAGTTTACATAATTCTAACATGTACATTGACTGAGACTTCAGAAAATGTGGATGTAAGTCAATCAAGCGGAAAATGTAGGTCAAAGTGACCCAATTTTGCATGGATGCTGACCTGTCATCAGAGCTGCATGCATGTGCAAGTTTATATGATCCTAACATGTACAGTGACTGAGATCTGAACTCTTCAGTAAATTTGGATGTAGTCATTCAAGCTGCCTGGATGCTGACCTACCATCAGAGATGCATGCATATGCAAGGTTACATTACCCTACCATGTATAGTGACTGAGATCTGAACTCGGTCATAAACTTGAATTGAAGTCATTCAAGCAGAAAATATAGGTCAAAGTGACCTAATTTTGCCTGGATGTTGACCTACCATCAGGGATGCATGCATTTGCAAGGTAACATGATCCTACCATGTGTAGGGACGGAGATCTGAACTCGGACGTAAACTTGAATGTAAGTCATTCAAGTGGAAAATATAGGTCAAAGTGACCTAATTTGGCCTGGATGCTGACCTACCATCAGAGATGCATGCATATGCAAGGTTACATGATCCTACCATGTATAGTGACTGAGATCTGAACTCAGACGTAAACTCGAATGTATGTCATTCAAGCGGAAAATATAGGTCAAAGTGACCTAATTTGGCCTGGATGCTGACCTACCATCAGAGATGCAGGCATATGCAAGGTTACATGATCCTACCATGTGTAGTGACTGAGATCTGAACTCGGATGTAAACTTGAATGTAAGTCATTCAAGCAGAAAATATAGGTCGAAGAGACCCAATTTTCTTGGATGCTGTGAGATAGCTCAAGATGCATCTGTATGCAAAGTTTGATGATCCTACCCTTCATAGTTACAAAGATATATACCTAAATGTGGACGCGGACGCCGGGGGTACTCCAATAGTCCCCCTCAACTTCGTTGAGGCGATCTAAAAATCAACAGAAAGTTGTTTTTTTTTGTTTTTTTTGTTTGTTTTTTTTTGCAGAAACAAAGATCTTACAGTTATGTTTATGTCATTGTTTCCAAATCTGGTATTGATATGGAAGTCTTTAGATTTTCTCACTTGCATTTCATTTCTTTTTCTGTTATTTCATTTGGAATGAAAAACTGTTCTATCTTCTATAATAAATATCCAATGAACACAATTTACAACATGTACAATTGTTGCCCCTCTTAAGGGAACGCATCTAGAGTTTTTTTTCTTCGATGAAAACTGAGGGCCATAGCTTCACAATGTATCTCCGTGTGGGGTTTCAGGACATTTTATGTAATATAATCACTTTATTGCTGGGATTTTAGACTCCTGTGTTTATGTGTTGCGATGATGACCAGACAGTCATCAAAATTAAAAGTAAGATAATCAAACACAAGTATTTGGAACATTATTTCAGAAGGCTTGACTTTACTGTATTATTTGTTTGATGCACATATAAAAATTGTCTCCTTTCATAGCATTTTATTTAAAAAAATGAAGCATTACAATTTCTAAATATATTTTTGCTCCAACAGATTCAGTAACTCGAGTGGTTTAAATTATTACCTTTTTGTGTGTAACCCCTTTCGTTCGTGAATAGCAGTACCAGCATGATTGTTAGCCGTGTTCAACCACAGGGCCTTGTTACTAATAAGAAAATTTAACTAACTATGCAGACATCGCTTCCACACCTGCTCGCTTCAACCCATGTTTATTTTGTTATTTCCCTCATAAAATAAAACTTGGTCTGGTTTACTTCCAAAGATGTTTATCTTTTCAAAGAATGTCATGAGCCCAATTCGATTACCTTCCGTTCAATTTGGGGGACAATCTTTTTGTTGAGAAATGTACAAAATTGTCAACTTCATTGACAAAAAAAAACGAAAGTAAACTTCGGAATTCTCTGGACTTTCCATAGGCTAAGGAATATATCCCGGAATTCTTTGATTACGTCACTGGGTGGTATAGAAAACTCTCGAGAGTTCCGAGTTTATTTTTTTCCAAATATAGAAGTTTGTGGTCAAAGGACCGTAATTTCAATATTCCCGACCGATGGACTGGCTAATCGTGACACATAACGATATGAGTGACTACGATTGCTGGATATAACTCTAATAACGTCTCTCAAGTCTCTCAAATCTTAAAAGTTAAATATCCACAGGCTCAGCTGTCTAACCACGTGGATACCGCATGATAGATGTAATCCCGATTTTGATTGGCTATTGATCGATACGTGTTTTCATCCGTTTCATAAATGCAAAAATGTAAGCAAAACATTTTTTTTCAGCGTAGAATTTCTTGCAAATCTCGTTTTTGCTCTAATTTCTTTTCACGACCGTAAAATCGCTTAAAATCACACATGATTTGTCAAGGTTGACAGGTATTTTAGCAATATATTGCCATTTTGTGATCAGTAAACATCAGGTATCTTTCTTTACTTGTAGTGATATCGGGCGCTAAATTCTAGAGTTTATACGAGCGTATATTTTGTAGTTCCCGGAAGTCATGTAAACAAAACAATATGGCTTCAAGCCGATCGCAAATTACTGTTTTCGAAAACAGTAAAAAATGAAGACACACACACACAAAGATGAACAACACGGACCCAATAAAAAACCATGGGTGAGATCAGGTGCACCGGTAGAGTTAGCATCTCCTGCTTCTTATAAGATACCCGCCGTGTTGAACATGTCAAATCCGGTAGAGGAAACAACAATTAAGCTTTAAAGGGAAAGATCTGTTGTCATGTGGGAAACAGATATCCCATAGCGGTCCACTAGATGGTGGTGTCGACCGTAAAACTTCTGGAGGGATACTTCAAGTTTTGGGTAATATACCCTTGTTGAAGTAGCCTATTTGTTAGCAACCGGGCTCTATCAAGAAGTCACTGTATCGAACACAAAGTTGGTAAACAGGAAGTAGATGTCAAAACCTGAATTCGATAAGCGCAATATTGAATCCCATACTAAAGTCACATATTACAAAATTTCAAGTGGCTGTGATTTTTTGTCGCTGAGAAAAGTTACGAAAATGTGGGACAGAACGACAATGACAACGCCACAAGACGAATAAAGTTATCGTTATATGTCACCACACACTACATGTGCTGGCAACACAAAAAAAAAAACCAAAAAAAAAAAAAACAAAAATAAAAAAACGTTATATCTAATACAACAGTGCTTTTAATAATGCTCTCAACTAGATGCATCCCTCTGGGAAATATGTAACACCCTGGGGGCTTCTATTACTTTGAATAGGGTAGTGAATTGCAGATTTACAAATTTGAAGACAACAAAGTATATGACAGCATAGAACTGTGATCCCTATGGGTCAAATGTTTTGACACCAGGCGACAAAAATCCTATTTGGACTAACAGAGGGAAGCATAGCCGTAGAATTTGTTTTGTTCTCGTTATCTTGTTTAGAGTTGCAGGATTTTGAATTGTGTGTTTTACTAAAGCATTTGCTGCAAGCATGTAATAACTTGCATTCTCTTCTGAAGCAAGTATTATAATTGAAGTTGTTGCATAGCTCTTGGCCGGCATACGTTGTTATCTGTCTGCCCCGTTTGTATACGTTTTTACTGAAGTTGGGCTGTGGCCTTTGGCGGAACGTGTTTGGCTTGTTCACAAAACTTCTAAGTGTGATCAAAATCTCCGCAGAAACTGCAAGCCCTACTCTGTACGTTGTGTGTAACCAAGTTTAGGAGTCTATCGTCGATTTTAGACCAGTTTATAACGATATTGTGTTCCATGATAGCTGCTGCCGATTTTGTGGTATCGATAGAAACATGAACCGTAACTGTTTGCTATGTCGTTGATATCAGACTCATATTGCTGTAATTCTGATTTTCTATGTGGGAAAGCGTTACACATAATGTTTCTGTATTTACGGAAAGCTCGATTAAATTCATCCAAAGTTAGATTCTGATCTAGTCTAACATCCCTTTTTGAAGATAATTCCACTGTCATACCCCCGATTGCATAGTCTGTTTTTGGGGTTTATCATAACGTGGTGCTAATAAGATAGCTAGGTTAATGTCCTTACCTTCAATGATTTGTTTCTTTATTGAAGGAGCCACGCAATCCATCTTGGGCAGATCTTCGGCATAGTAGACAGATTTTCTGGTTGTGTCTGGCTGAACCGTATGACTAGCTGTTGCCTGCATTGCGGATTCAATAGTATTATACCTTTCTGTGTTAGAACTGCTGAAATTTGTTTGCTTAGACATGACCTGTGATATTGTTGATAACGCTTCAGAAGTAGCATGCAATGCGGTAGTGGTTTCCCTCAATAGAGCCTCGTTGTTAGTATGTGAAGTCGTATGTGTATTCATACTCTGTTCAATATGGCGGTTAGGTAAATCGACATCGTTATTCTCCGATGATGAGCCATTTAGTTCCTGACTATTTTCAGTGGAAGAAGCTACGACCGGAGAAATTTCCGGCTGGCTGGGATTGGGATTTTCTAATTGTTGTAAATTTCCGGTTGATTCCACATTTGCTAAGAACAATTGTCTGAGTGTTTCTGCTCTCCATGTTGGGTGGTACCCTATGCCCATGTCCTTGAATTTCTTGGACAGAGTCTCTTTAGACCGATGTTTTGGGTCATTTTGGTCAGCTAGACGTCGTTTTCTTCCACTCATGCTTAAAGTTATAAATAAGGCAACTCACGGACGAAGAAATGTTATATCCAACACTATATGTCCTTTATCGAATATCTTGACCAACAAATGTTATTGTTTATCACTGATGTAACTAAGTTAATGCTCATCAAATCAAAAGTAATGTTTAAATAAAAGTAATCCAATAATAGGTGATTGAAAGTAAAGAAATAATCACGTGTATATTAATCTACTGTAAAACTCATAATAAAGAAATAGTTCACACGTTTAGCTTTGTATAGGGAAAGAAGAGGTACTTAAGGGGTAGCAGCAATTGTGTCCTTTGTGCATAAACCAGAATTATAATACATAATTCTCATCTAATTTTCAACATGCCATTTTTAATCAAAATGTCCTTGAGTAAAAAAATTACACTTTACTCACGAAAATTCACCTTTTGAAAAGTACTAAACGAAAATTTATCAAGCTTTGGTGGGAGGATAGGACTGGTAAATTAGATGAAAATCGTATCGATAATCAAATCGTCGTTAGATTTTTGACCGATTACAGACCACAAAATTAAATTAAAATCTGTCAATTTAGTAATGTTTAGTTTGCAAGTTTTCATGAAGAGCGTCTTCCACTAGAAACTATTGTGCCCTCGATTTTGTAAGATTTCGATCGCCTATTTATGTATTCATTTTATTTAGTTTCATTTTATAATTTACATCCAAAATGAAAATATACAAAGACAACGTATGATAGCTTCTTCAATACGTTTAGTTTTATGAATTATTTCACAGAAACAAACATTAATTAACGATCGGCATCCAGAATGACTTAGTTGTGTATTCAAATCATGCGTCACCTGGCAGCCAAAAGGTGTAAAACAGACAGCACACCTATTTAATGACAATTCAATAAATCTCTTGTATTTAGGGGACGAACATTTGATTTTCAGGGGAGGGCTTGGGCGATTTTGCCTAGAAAATTCATTCATTTTCACAAAAATCTCGGACAAATTTTTTATTTCCACCAAATGTCGCATTGAATTAATTATTTGCATTTGCAACAAAAAAGTTATTCTGCAAATCAAATTCAAATTATTTATTTCCATGATAAGTCGGATTATTATATTTATTTTCACTGGCATCAACTATTTATTTGCAAAATCGCCCAAGCCAAATCAAATAGTCGTCACCTTACTAGTAACGTGATTAAAGTTATGAATAAGTGCATCTACCATATTTTAGTAAATTGTCAAAGAACGTATGCAAAATTTGGATTATACATCGTGCACAAGTAACAGCGGTTGTTTATTTCTATGCCGCTTCTTCAGCCTACCGAGTGCTTTTTTGCAGTTTCTTGTAACTCAACATAGCAAGTTCGAGAAAAATTAGCACGTCGAGTAAACTGGTATTCTGACAAGTATTTTGACGGATAAATGATTTTGAAAATGTTCAACCCCCTGAATCAGAAGTAAAGGAATGGCCATTTTGACATGAAAGGCGAAGAATTAGTGCATATTTTCCAAAAAAATCCACACAAATGGATGTACTTTGAAATGATATTCTTGTAAGCTCTGCATTACACACCAACAGATCGTAAACTAAAGTCTGTTTCACTTCCTTTAGATAATGGAAATTCTCTTCTGTTGACTTTAATATTGCATATTTCGGCACCGGATTTTGCATGGTTGTAAAAAAATATTGTACATTTCTAGCACCACTTTTAGTTTGATGATTTCCTATACAAATGGATAGAAAAAATACTTTTTAAAAATGCTCTGTGCTTTTAAAGGGATAATATTTTCGGCGCACAATTATCGACAAGACTGGACCATTGTGAAATAGGTATTGGCAGGTATTACATGAAGTCAGATGATAAACAAGTCTCACTTTGACTTTTACCATGTGCTTCTTCCCCCTTTTTAATTCAAGAAAAAACATACCCGTAAAGGAAATAATTCAACAAAATACCCCTATATGTAATTTTAAAGAAAGAACATGCAGTGTCTATCTTCTTCGATATTGAAAAAGCATATGACACAACATGGAAATATGGTATTTTAAAAGATCTTTTTGATATGGGGTTGAGAGGAAGTTTACCAAATTTTATTGAAAATTTTCTCAAGGATCGTGAATTCAATGTTAGAGTCAACTCTACATTTTCTGACTCGTTTGAACAAGAGATGGGTGTTCCGCAAGGAAGCATCCTCTCTGTCACACTATTTAGTATTAAAATAAATAGTTTGGCCCAGGTTTTAAAAGATAACATTGATGGATCTCTTTATGTTGATGATTTTCTGATTTGCTATCGTGGCAAAAACATGAATAACATAGAACGCCAACTGCAATTATGTCTAAACAGAATCGAAAAATGGGCAGTTGAAAATGGTTTTAAATTTTCCAGCTCTAAAACAGTCGGGATGCATTTCTGTTGTAAACGGAAAATGCACCCAGACCCAGAGCTTAAACTATACAATAACCCTATAACTATTGTAAAAGAGGCCAAGTTCCTTGGTTTAATTTTTGACAGTAAACTTTCATTTCTTCCCCATATCAAAATGCTAAAAAACAAATGCCTAAAGGCATTAGATATTTTAAAAGTTGTGTCGAGTAGCGACTGGGGTGCGGATAGCACTGTTTTATTAAATTTATATCGATCGTTGATTCGGTCAAAACTAGATTATGGATGTTTTATTTACGGTTCCGC
>MJUU01029448.1:54999-78991 GCA_002080025.1 Modiolus philippinarum | reverse complement strand
TCAAGCGTAAAATATAGGTCAAAGCCACCTAACTGTCAATGTTTTGGGTAGTACTCATCAAGGCAATTAATTTGATGAAACATCATATTGTTATAATGCGTAGTTGTTGAGAAATGGACTTTAACGCAAAAAAGTCACTCAAGCGTGAAATATAGGTCAAAGCAACCTAACTGTCTCAGTTTTTTTCGTAGTACTCAAGAAGGCAATTAATTTGATGAAACATCATATTGTTATAATGAGTAGTTGTTGAGAAATGGACTTTAACGCAAAATTAAACCAAAGTCACTCAAGCGTAAAATGTAGGTCATGGATCCCTAATTGTTGGTGAATCTGTTAGTACTAATCAAGGTGCATGTACTGATGTAATATTATCAAAATACCACAAGAGGTTGCCAATATATGGACCTAAATGCAAAACTTAACATCGGGACGTACGGATAAGGGTAAATCTATATGCCCCTTCCACTTCGTGGCGGGGCATAAAAATATTGGCACCTGCACCACAAGACCTATGGCTATGCAGTTAGGAAAGGACATGATTTGCTAAAAATGTAATCACTAGAGCTAGAACAATATGCATGGAGGAACATTTTGAGGACCCATTACAGGTTTGTTTGCCAACCAAGTGGGTCTGTTTCCTACCCATTTAACATATGTTTAATAGTTTGGTTTGTTTACTTCACATTTAACACAACACGTTAATTATATATTTACATGTACGTAATAAACATGTCGATTTGAACATTCGTGAGTAAATTTCTTTGGCAATTTAGCAATGATTGCCGATGTAAGAGTGTTGATCAAACAATTAGATAAGTAATATTATCAGATTATTTGATTGGCAATTTGCAATTAAACATTGATTTGTGTTATTAATGAATGAATTTTGATTGACAATTATTAAAATATTTATTAGTTATATTTGGATGGGAATGAACAAAAATTGCCTTCATGGTTTATGTTCTTTAAAGCTAAATATTTTTAAATTTGTCACAGAAGCAACTTTTGTTTAATGCGATTTCTTTACCTTTTTAAAATTATAATTTTAATTAGTACGGCATTTGTACGGATTACGTAATATATTTTAGTAAAATTCCCTGAAACAAAGAAATATCAATATAAGCTTTTTCATGCATTCAATCATTTTTTTTTATTACAACAGACAAGGGTAGCCCCTACACTCTGTATATATATGTACACTTAAATGTGTTGCAAAATAGTTTGCCAAATTATAACACCATATATATATTGTGGGCGAATTGACTCCGTGTGAACCGACTCTGTGCAAACCGGAAAGTTGGTGACTGTGGGTGAATGTGCACTATGCAAATCTTTTTGTGGAAAATGTTGTATTTGTCTATTTACTGACATATTTCCTGATGGGATATATGGCGCAAGAACTCTCGATCAGTGTAGTGAGTCCACACGGGCTTACTGATGCAAACCCATGTAGACTTGCGACGTTGTTCAAGTATCAGCTGGTACCCTTGTCAGTTGTGGACTCATGACACCGTCCAAGAGTATGAGCCTTACATCCCATCAGGACATGTAAGTAAATAGACATGNACACATGTATATACAATATATGAAAAGAAAGGAAATGGGGTAAATGTCAAGGAGACAACATCCCATATCCAGGTTAAAACGACCCAAAACAAAGCATCTAGGGGTCACCGTACGGTCTTCAACACAGTGAGGAACCTCACACCATGGAATGTACATGTACATTGTCAGAACATTGGGAATGTACATGTACATTGTCAGAAAATATTAAATTTATTTGACGAGCTTTAGAAACAGGTAAAAATGCTGTTGGAAAATGCCATCATTGCAGGATAACAAATTTTTCAAAAAAAATATGCATAGTGGGCATAACTCATGCAAGGTCCTGTCCACAACTACCAGTGTTCCTGCCCCGGTTCCTGCCATGGTATAATTATAGGTCTAGGCACATTTTAACTTGGGAAGTTAGAATTCTTGCTGTCCATGCATACACACATATATTGTGTACTACATACATATGGAAATGAAAAAAAAAGGTAGCAACACAGGCACTTCCATACCCCTCCCCCTTTTTTCTCGACATACTTAACATACCGTTTCAGAAACAATCCGAATGACTGTCGTGTTGTTTTGGTATCATGAATGTTGTTTAAAACTGACTGCATCAGCAGATATGATGTGTCAACCTGANCGTCACTATGAAATAATTATTTATAGGATTTTATTTTTGTGAAACGCATTTCCGGTTCACACGAAATACACGCTCCATTGATTGATTGATTGATTGAATATTGTTTAACGTCTACTCAGCAATATTTCAGCTATATCAAGACGAGAACAAGTTTGTTGATAAATAATCACTTTGGGGTATGGAAATGGCCATGGGACGGGAAATTCTGACTGCCACTGGAAAAGTATGGTGAAATCGTCAAGGGCGGGGAATTTAGCCTTGTAGCCGATCACCTACGGACCACCCCAAAAAGAGCTTGCTACAAGGGTTCTTTAACGTGCAGGAAGCGTGGCATTTCTTCCAACACGTGGACCTGAGTTTACATCCCATCCGAAAGATGGGTTGTGTATTTATTAATCCCGCACAACCACGGAATGGGTCCTATTTCTATATCCCGGGACCCTCGGGGTCAGCCTCCGTTTAGGAGGGGTCACACCCCGCAAGCCGGAGATACTGGGTCCTATTTCTATATCCCGGGGTTCCCTCGGGGTCCTCTGTTAGGATGGCTCATACTCCAAGCTCAGAGGATGCTGCGGGCCTATTCTTCAGCCGGGACCGCGCACGGCGTAAATACACGCTCCACACGATATACACGCTCTGCACGATATGAACTGTTCCGAGCTTGCGTACACGAACAGAACGAAATGAATCGTTTGTTTCGTGTAAAACGTGTATGAATGGTACACGCAACACACGATTTGATTTATTTGAAACGGAACGAACGGAAAACGCGAGCGGAACGAACGAAACACGGAATGTACACGCAAAAAATGTAACGTTGAACGTTCAACCAACTGTACAGCTCAAATATGAAGGTCCTATCATCTCTGGTTGAAAAGATATAGGCAAAGTTTTTTTTTGTTTAAGTATGTTAAAATTTTTCGAATTTGCACTCAGTGAACTTGACCTCTGACATGACCCTGATTTTTTGCTGGATTTGTATTAAGCTCTGTTAAATCCATTCTACTTCTGGAGTTGAGGAAGAGCCAATGCTTGGTTTTGGTATGAAACTATTCATAATGAGAGATTGATATGTACAAACTTCGAATATCTGTATTAACAATCTGACTCGAACAGTTAATGGTGCTGAAAAGGAACTAAATACTTGTCTCCAGTCTTGTGCCAAGTAAATCGAAGTGCTATTCCATAGTATACTGAACTCTGATGAAGAATAGATTTTTCTGAATTAATTTTATAAAATTGAAATACATCCTTCTATTCAACATGATAATTATTAAATAAAAAGTTCACTTAAATGAAAAACTTATGGTTTTTGTTCTTTCTGCTCCTGAAAGACTACCCTTCTTCTTTAGTTTTCATTTCGCATTACATTAAAACGAAAATTTTACGGAAAAGGGGCAATAACTTCAAGACTTTTTATCAGATTAGTCCAACATTGCACGAAACTTAGGTAGATCTCATCATGCTGATCATTATTAAACATGTCAGATATATGATATCTGTAATGGTTTTTGAGTTATTTACAAAAACTGCAATTTACCCCTACGTTTTATTTTCAAGAACAGCAGTCATGTTCGGACTTGAAAAATTTGAAAAGTACATACCCTAGTGATGATTAAGGCAAAGTCTGATTAGTTTTTGCCCAGCAGTTTCAGAGAAGATCTTCGGATCAAAGTAAACGGACGGACGCCGACTGATGACAAAGCTAACATAACCTTTGGCTAAGTGAGCTAAGAAATGGGAGAATATCACAATCAGAGAAAATCAAGCCAAATACGAAAACTGGAAAAGAACTTGTAACAAAAGAGGGTTCAGTCCAAGAATTGATCCAAGAAGTAATGTCCGAGGTAGGTTTGCTTGTTTTACTTCGTTTTATTGAAGCATTGATGGCTGGGTAGTCGCAATTGCTGACTTTGCAGAAAACTAAGAACTTTTATCAGGACGAAATACCGGCCGTCTATTGGCAGAACCAACAGATCAACGGCATCCGATTGGTGCTTATTACTTATATGAAAAAGGAAAGGAAATGGGGTAAATGTCATGTCAAGGAGACAACATCCCATCGCCTGGTTAAAACGACTTAAAACAAAGCATCTACGGGTCACCGTTCGGTGCTGAATGTTGAAATGTTGAAATGATGCCTACAATGAATTAGTGACGACTAGTTTAGTCTTTCAGATGATTTGATCCATTATCATGTCAGTGATGTTTATCAGTTCTTTGAAGAAGTGATCAAATATCTTCAGGAAAAATTCAAAGATGGATGATCGGAACAAAATAGATCAAAAGAGCTATTCATCGACCTCTGATGATCATTGATTCTCTACAGAAAGAGTGTTTGTTTTTGTTCAAGACACGGAAAGGTGCAATGTGATGGGGGCGGTCATGAAGTAATGTGTAAAGCCGTGCAGAGAAGAGAAGTCATAGTAAGGAGTGCTCATGATATGGATTCCTACTGTAGAGATCACCTACAGGTTACCGGAGATTATTTTAAGTCGAAATATTGAAAATAACAGACCAGTCAGACGGTCATTAAAACATACCTAGGCACCAGAAAACTAACCTGTATCATACATATCAGAAATCCTTCTGTATTTTGCGAACAATGCACTATTGGATCGTCGGAGAACTGCTAAAATGCACAATATTTTGAAAAATGGAACCAGATTATTTTAGGAAAAGTGCATCTTACGAAAAGCAGACCCATGAAATAAACAGCCAACAAATAGAAGAAAAACAGCAAACATAAACAAACACCTAAATATCATACGCTAATAAAGATGAGAGTTTATAAAGTTTTATCTGTTGTTACATAACAATATCAACTACTTCTATTTTTTGCAGATCTTTAAACAATTTGAGGAAGCCGAAGATGGAATTTTGATCCAATATAACAAACGAAAATCGACAAACTTGTCGATTCTTCAAACCTAACCTTATTGTATTCTCAATAAGGAGGTCGACAAGACAATTATCCCTCCGAAAGATTTATATTTTGGTATTTTGATTAAATGTTCATATCAGCAAAATGTCATGTTTTAGGTTAAGTTGCATTCTGTTGAAAACTGGAGCTGTCGTCTAATGGCAGCCAGTTATACCCCCTGCTAACTGAACCCTGAATCTATATGGCAAGTGTAAATTTAAGTGTGTGGATACAATACAAGTATATTGATTGATTGATTAGTTAGAGTTTAACGTCCAATGAGCAATATTTCAGCTATATCAGGACGAGAACAAGTTAATCAATTAAAAATATTGTAAGTGAAAGAAGAAAGAAATAAAGGTGGAAGGGAAAACCGGGGTAACGACTTTTGATTGCCACTGGAAAAGGGGAGAAATGGGTAGGGGCAGGAAATTTAGCCTTCCATACGACACCCAGTGCGTCTGCTCTCTTTAGAGAAATATAGAAGGGGTCTTTATACTGCATGGAGCGTGGCGTTTCTAGACACAATGATATACCTCCCCCTTTTGGAGCTGTCGTCTAATGGCAGCTAGTTATACCCCTTCCTTATTGAACCCTGGATCTATATGGCAAGTGTAAATTTAAGGGTGTGGATACAATATAAGTATAAACACAATGATATACCTCCCCCTTTTGGAGCTGTCGTCTAATGGCAGCCAGTTAATTGATTGATTGATGTTTTACGCCAATTTCAGCAATATTTCAGCTATATCCTGCTAATTGAACCCTGAATCTATATGGCAAGTCTCAATTTAAGTGTGTGGATAAAATACAAGTATAGACACAATGATGTACCTCCCCCCTTTTTCAAGAAAATATTTAAAGACTATCTCCTCTTCAAAATTTCAGACAGAAACAATTTTACTCTATGAATATCTTCAGGTGGTATACTACAACTGTGTAATAGTTCATCAATATCCAAGAACCAATTCAAGATGACATGCGCTGACAAGGTTCGTCACCTTTTTTACAGAAGATATTCAAAGATGAATTATCTCCCTTTGAAAATTTCGGACAGCAGCCACATTAAGTCATACACATCTGCAGGTGGTGAACTATAACTGTAAAATTTCATCAAAATCCAAGCAGCGGTTTTTATTAGAACACGCCCTGACAAGGTACATGGACGGACAGACAGACGGACGGACAAGATGATTGCTAAATACCCCCACCCCCAAACTTTGTTTGCAGGGAGTAAAATGGGAGATTGATGTGCATATATGAGTCAAATGACTGCGCGAACAATAAACAAAACATAACAAACAATATACCTGGAAAAAACATGAGCAAGTGAACCACAATCACACTGTGTTAAAAGGTACACATATGTTTTATTGTTATGGGTTTACTTATGAACTCGCCAAACCGTAAATGCAACAAACTCAGTTATTATTGCAATTACAATTGTTCTTGAGCAAGAACAAGAGGCGCTCAAGAGCATGTATCGCTCACCTTGGACCTGCAGCACTATAATTCCAAATTGATGATCCGTCTTTGGTGGTGTATGTACATAAGAATCAGAAACTTTTTATAAAATTTAAAATTGTTCAAGCAGTTTCAGAGAAGATTTTTGAATGGAGTTTCCAAACTTAAGGGACTAAGTTAATCTACGTTCCCTGCTGACAGCTATTTAACATAAAACTTTGAAGAGGGTCACATAAGGACTATCATATCAAAATTCTACTGAAATTGTTCAAGCAGTCTCAGAGGAGAAGATCTTTTTATGCATTTCCCACTGGGTCCAATGTTAAATTATGTTTTGCTACTGGTGGCCATGTCGGAAGACGGATCAGCACCAAAGTAACAAGATTGATCAAATCATAATCTCACAAGTTTCATTTATGCAATGTTTAAATTGAATTCATTCAATGGTTTTCCATGATATCTTTGTATGTATTTCCCCATTGTGGCAGCCATGTTGGATGATGGATCAGAACTGAAGTAACAACACTTGGTCAGCTTCTCATAAGCAAAGTTTGGATTACGCAGTTCTCTAGAAGAAGATATTTTGTTAACTTAAGTTCACAGCTGGTGACACTTGGTCAGCACCTGACAGGCATCATTCATGTCATGTTTGATTTAAATCCATTTAGCAGTTCTCTAGAAGATCTTTGTGTGCATTTCCCATAGGGTCCAATGCTGTCCGCATGTAAGATGACAGATTGGCACCAAAGTAATAACACTTGGTCAGCACCTCATAAACATCATTCATGCCATGTTTGGTTCAAATCCATTCAGTGGTTCTAAAGTAAAAGTTATTTGTATGCATTTTCCCATAGAGTCCAATGTTAAAATTAAGATCCCCGCTGGCGGCCATGTTGGATGATGGATCGGCACTAAAGTAACAACACTTCGTCAGTACCTCATAAGCATCATTCATGCCAAGTTTCGTTCAAATCCATTCAGTGGTTCTCAAGAAGAAGTTCTTTGTATGAATTTTCCCATTAGGTCAAATGGTAAACTAAGTTCCCCGCTGGCGGCCATCTTGGAAGCGGTTGGAAAACTTGAATGTGTTCAATAAAATATAGTCCTTAACATGCTGAACATTTTTGCATTTTAAACTTGACCTCTATCTCAAAGCGTTTTTGAAATATAGGACATAAAGTAAAAAATCACGAAAAATTTGACCAATAAAGGACCACAACTCATATATAGGTACTTGGATTTTCTTCAAAATATCCATGTGGGTAGATCTCAACATGCTGAACATTTAAACTTAACCTCTATCTGTTATAGTTTTTTTCAATAAAAAATAAAAAACATCAAAATTATGAAAATTTTACGGAAAAAGGGCAATAACTCTTAGACGGGTTGTCAGATTTTCTTCAAAATTTCAGCATGGGTAGATCTTCTCATGCTGATCATTTTTACTGCGTGTCAGATTTTTGATATCTGTAACGGTTTTTGAATTATTTGCCAAAAACTGTAATTTACCCCTATGTTCTATTTTTAGTAACGGCAGCCATGTTGTTTGACCTAAGACGTACAAAATAACATATTTGAAACTAGATATCCTAGTGATGATTCAGTTAAAGTTTGGTTCCATTTGACCCAGTGGTTTCAGAGGAGAAAATTTTTTAAAGTGAGCTAACGACGGGCGGACGGACGACGCACTCCAAGTGATGGCAAAAGCTCACCCTGGCATAGCCAGGTGAGCTAAAAAATCACATACTTTAATGGGGACCACCTGAGGACTATTGTGACAAAATTTTGTTCCCATTGGCTCAGTGGTTTCAGAGGAGAAGATCTTTGAATGCATTTCCCATAGGGCCCTATGTAAAACTATGTTCCCTAGTGGCGGCCATCTTGGATGAGATGCGAACCTGCTGGACAAATTCATAAATTTTAGTCCTTGAAAAGTTCAACACTTTTACAAATTCACATTTAACCTCTATCTCAAACAGTTTTTGAAATTAAAGTAAAAACATTAAAAAATCGTGAAAATTCAAAGAAAAATGAACAATAACTCCTTTGTTGGTTGTCAGATTTTCTTCACATTTGCAGGACATGTAGATCTTACTATGTTGACCATTTTTGTAATTTAAACTTCACTTCTATCTTCTACCATTTTCAATCTATAAGACTAATAGAAACGAGAAAACAAAAATTTTACAGAAAAAGGGCAATAACTCCAAGACGGGTTATCCAAAATTGCAGGGCAGGTAGATCTCATCATGCTGATCATTTTTACCTCATGTCAGAATTTTGATATCTGTAATGGTTTTCGAGTAATTTGCAAAAAACAGCAATTTACCCCTATGTTCTATTTTTAGTAACAGCGGCCATGTTGTTTGGTCTACGGTCATAAAAATCACAAACTTGAAAGAGCATACCCTGGTGATGATTCAGGCCAAGTTTGGTTAGGATTGGCCCAGTAGTTTCAGAGGAGAAGATCTTTGAATAAAAGTTAACGGACGGACGGACGGACGACGGACGCCGAGTGATGGCAAAAGCTCACATGGCCTTTGGCCAGGTGAGCTAAAAAGGATCATCTTTCAATTCAGTTGGAACAAAGACATTAGAAAGAAAAGAAATTTTGCGTTTTATTTAGACGAAACAAAAAATTTTACAGTATTTAGAATATTTACTTCTAAGAATTAACACTAACGTATATAATATAAGCGTATTATTCGTGATCTACATTAGATAGTGTCCAACAGTTAAATGTTTTCAAGACTCTAAATGATTTTTAGCGTCGATCGTGTGAAAGTCGCCAAAAAGCAAGTATCATCTCTTATTGTTGTTATTGGTAATTCATTTTACCTATCATTGGGAAGTATTTTCCTGTTGTAATTTCTGTAAGCTTATTAATGGTGATATTTTTTCGATATATCAATGAAGTTCATGCCATCCCCTTGCTAGCAGCCATCAACTGGTTTGAATATTTCATATATCTTGTCCATCCAATGTTCATCCTTCTGTTTTCTTCATGTTCTATATTGATCCTCTAAATTTTTTTGATGATGGAAGACAATCTTATTATTTCTTTCCTCAATGATGGAAATTTTCTGTCGTTATTTTTGGTAATAATTACATGATAAACTATCGTATCAACCAAAAATCTGATTGATTGATTGATTGATGTTAAACCTTGGCATAATTTCAGGTACCCTTTAATATGAACTCTATTTTGATAGAGTTTGATGTTGTTGAACAAACAAACGAAACACTTAAATGCTGCTGTGGTATTGATTTAATTCTGACTCGTGGATGGACAAAAGGATTTCTATTGGCCGTAGTCTGCGATATTCTTTCCCAACTGATGTAGATTGTCACTGGTAAGGCATGTTGATATTTTGAGTTGATTTCTATCTGGTTGACATTGATACTTCGTTGCCGGCTGTTTGAGAAGTTGTCTGCCCTGATGACTAAGATGACAGAAGTGCATCAATCCTTGTCATTTTTTGCTGGGGATCCAGCTACATGATCTTGAATGTCAATGCCTGAAAGGTCTGATCACATGCATGTGTCTGTTTTGATAGCTTGGCGTTGATTAGGCTGAATACATGTAGTATTTTTGTTATCTGTGATGGTAACTTTTAAAACAGCAATGGCATGATTTCTGATTCTTTGTTAATTATCGACAGAAATGTGAGAAATTATAATAATCAACATATCGCTCCTTATTTTCATTTTCTGCAATTAATAAGTTTCCTAAAAAGCCGAATACCTGTGCATTTGGATATAAGTATATGCCAGAACCCTGTCCTTGTCCACTTCCACTTTGACGCTCTTTGGAATTAAATGGTGTTGTTAAAAAATTATTGAAAGGCAAGTATGACATCATTGACAAAAAATGTGTTTAGTTCTGGATATAAATCTTTCACTTTAATTGTAATGTTAAATCAAATTGAATTAAATTAACGGAAAATTTATTGATATGTTTTGTATCATATTGGCAATCTGTGTAACGGTAAAATATTTAACTTTTAAAATATATTCAGAAGGAATAGGACATATGCAGAAACTAAATTCACAGTAACTTCGGTATTTTGTTATTTTTTATTAACTATTAGCACCTTTAATTACAACACACGGTGGATAAATATGGAATCCTCTTCTACGACTACAAACTATTTCGTTTGGTATAAAGAATCTATTATCAAGTTTTTCTTTATACGTTTTAAAGTCCAAATATTAAAAAATGGATAACAGGAAACAGCTACAATGGCTGAAAATTATAATTACATGCAACAATTTGCAAGGGAACTACACAAGAAAAACACGAATACGACAAAAGACAAACGTAGACAACGATAGGAACTCGGGACAGCCGAACTTGGTACCGGCACTAGCAAAAGCCAGCGGTAGGGTTAAACCGGTTTATGGGTACCCAAACCTCCCCTTTATCTGTCCCGTAAATGCCGCGATGTCTGGGGCGTTATGAATCCTCTAACTGAATTAGTTGATTGATTGATGTTTTACACCAACTTCAGCAATATTTCAGCTATATTGTGGCGAGAACTGTTAAGTAAGTTGATCAATTATGATAAATATATAAAATATCGATATCAAACAATTAAAGCTTTATACAAGTAAAACAAGAGTATAAAATATAAAAAAAATAAAAAAAAACATTATAGAAGAAATGACAGTTTAACCGTTACAATATTACAACTATAAATTAAATCCATTGAAATTTTACTAAATAAATTGCTTGTTTTTAAAAATTGAACGATTTTGTCGCCAGCGACATTTGTAAATAGGTCTTTAAGACAATCAGCTGAATAAAAATCACGTCTGATATCGGCAACATCTGCACATTCAATTAAAACATGTTGAATTGTATAAAGACAATTGCATGGAATACATTCAGGTTCTAAATGAATTAGAGACCAACATGAAAAGACAGCTAAAAAAGCGACTGGCTATCGTTTATGACCAGTTTGTTAAAAACATAAACACTAACATAAATGAAATTATTACAAACACAAGATCTGAAATAGGATTTCTCTCAGCAAAAAGTGCAAAAAGCAGACTAACATTAACAAACAAAGTACAAGAAGTCAAACAGAAATGGGAATTCAAATACAGCGATGCCATAGCCGCTAGCGATAAGATGGAACATAAAGATACCGACGATAGAAATAAACTGGAAAATCTTGCGAGACTTCATAGCAACAGAGACAGAAGGGGAGGACGTCCCGATGGGGGACACAGTAACTTCTACAAGCGGAACACTGAAGAGAGAAAATAGGACAGATGTGATAAATCCGTATTAACTACCGTATACCTTCATATACTTGAAAAAGATGTCTTCTTTTTGAGTATATAATTTTAGTGTCATATATAGTAGGATTAGACTTCTATGAATGTTTATAACCTCTAACACTGCATACTACTATCATTCATCATTAGTTGTATAACTATTCTACAGTGCGCAATGAAACTTCAAATAATTTCTTTGTTTAAGAAGTAAATATTAGGAATCGAAATTTAAAGCCGATTTTTTTGTAGAAAATTAAAAAGGAACAAATTATACAGATACTACTTACAGTAAGATATATTAGTTATTACATATATAAATAAATTCTTACTTAGTCTCAAATAAAAGGTTGTTCTTCTAGAATACTTTATTCTCTATAATATTATTAGAATTCACTTTAATTGATAGCAACTTTTCAGAATGTCTATGGAAAAAAGGCTACGAATGCAAAGATTGTAGTTTATTGTAATTTATACCGAGATAACAAGCTACTCCAATAACATGGCGATATGTAAAGTATAAGAACGCAAAATAATTATTAACAGTTTGTGATGGAAATACAGTCCTTCGTCCAAAACTCAACATAAAAAATTTCAAGGCAATACAAATTGATAAAGCAACTGTTAAACTTTGACAATGAGCCCTTGGCTGGTCGTAATATTACAACCTTTATCTATATCTTGGATGTATACATTGAACGTGGTAATAAAGATCAGTATACATCAAATTTAAATCATGAAAGGCATTTAATTATTATTTGGGTGTAGGAACATTTATTGATCAATACATTATTCAATCAATCATTCAATGTATAAGGCAGTTCACTTCGAAAAAATTGAACGATAATGAATTAAGCGTTCTATCAAAAGGATTGAAATTTATCCCTGCACCTACCATTGATTTTATTACGCGATTCGGACGAAGTGCCACGAAAAATGAGATGCAAATTCCACTTCGATGACGGTTCGGACAATTACATATATCATCCATTCTTGCAGAAATCTGTGTATGTCCCTACCTCAGCGAATGAATCGATTGAGTCTTTCATATTTCATGTAAAAAATAACTAAATACCGAAGTTACTGTGAATTTACTTTCTGCATATGCGCATTTCGACAACTTATGTCTCATCAGTGCAGATAAAATCTAAACGTTTGGAAGACCATAAACTCAAAAAATGATTTCGATCGCACACCAGTTACAAAGAAGAGGGGAAATTTAACAATTGGTGAAATCGCCGCATTACGGTCATTACGTAAGAACAAAGCCCTGATCATTAAAAAAGGCAGACAAAAATTCCACAACTTTAATATTGGATAGAGAAAGATACATTAAACAGTCTTTAACACATCTATCAGGTAACACCCGCTACGAAATATTAACAAAATCTCGTAGTCAGGAAATAAAAACGCAATTAAATGCATTAATAAATCAACTATACTAAGCAAGACACATTGATACGATAACATATTTTTGTTTTGGGTCGTTTGTTTTGTTTTGTGTTGTTTGCTTTGTTTTGAGTCGTTTTAACCTGGATATGGGATGTTGCCTCCTTGACATTCACCCCATTTCTTTTCTTTTTCGTATATAAATATTTAACAGAGAAAACAGAGGACAAGATCGGGCATACATGTTATCTAAAATACATAAACTAGACCCCCAACCGTGAAACTATTAGAGAACAATAAAATAAATTTGGAAGGTATCAATATTCCTGGTAGACCAATAATATCACTGTGTGGTAGCCCTACTTCGAAAATTGGTCAATACTTAAATTATTTTTTACAAGAAATAGTACCAACACAATGTACATACACTAAAGACTCTACGTGTTTTTTCAATAAGGTTGAAAAAACCCACGCTGCCAAAAGGTATAATCATGGCTTCTTTTGATGTAACAAGCATGTACACGAATATGGAACATACCGAAATTTTCGAAGCAGTAAACAGAGCATGGTCGAAAATCGAATCACATGTCTTTCAAATTCCTTTACCACCCAAAGATATAATGTTAGATATTCTAAAAATAATACTTGAAAACAATGATTTGAATTCAATGATATAATATATCGTCAAAAGAAAATAGATGGCCCAATGGCAGCCCAATGTCATCCTTGTCTTACCGAAATAACATCCACAGAAAGTTTACATAGACATAGATTCAAAACAAAAAAATACACTGGATGTCCGTTTATACAGAAAACACACCGACAACTATCAATACTTGCCTAGATCTTCGGCACACCCTAAATCCGTATTTAAAGGCTTTATGATAGGAGAAGTAATTAGATACATTCGCTGCACCAACAATGAAGAAGATTTGGAATCCGAAATAGAATTTCAAGCGGATACAAAATTAAAGAGGTAGATAATGTGGTAGCTATTGGAAAACAGGTACACCGAAATACAAGAAATACGGAAATACAAGGAGGAATAAAAAAATACAAAACCACCTCTAGTTGTTGCAACTAAATACAACCCTTGCTTCAAACAGCCCAGCAGAATACTCAGAAAACATTGGCATTACAATGAAAAGGATGAGCAAGCAAAAAAAATATTTCATAGACCGCCAATTATGCATACAAAAAACACAATAGTCTGAAGGACCTAATAACTTCAGCAAAATAAAAATACCCTCTTTTTTTCAAAATTAAAATGAATAACAATTTACTTAAAAATGGATGATTACTTAATGACCACTTAGTGTACGACTCATGCATTATTGTTTAGTGTATACAACCAGCTATATTTATTCTACACTGTTGCTAATATTGAGGCTTTAGTCGCTGATGAGGATACGGCCTTGATCAGTTTAATATTTCAAAATATTCTATACATATATTTATAATCTAAATAGGTACCCGAAACACTTTCGTTGGTCGTGATGAGTTAGACGAATTGGGAGTGGTCTTATTGTATCTTTTTCACTGTTTCACCCAGAATTATTTGTTATTTGGTTTTCTAAATACATGTACAAATATTGCTTTTCGTGGTTAGTAGGTCAACCTAAAAGGCCATGTGAGCTTTTGCCATCACTTTGCGTCCGTCGTCCGTCAACAATTTCAAAAATCTCTGAAACTGCTGAGCCAATTGTAACGAAAGTTGTCCAGAAGCATCACCAGGGTATGCAGTTTAAAAATTGTGTTCGATTAGTCCGAAGATCAAACAACGTGGCTGCTGTTACTAGAAATAGAACATAGGGGTAAATTGCTGTTTTTTGCAAAGAACTCAAAAACCATTACAGATATCAAAAATCTGACACGTGGCAAAAGTGATCAGCATAGCAAGATCTACCTGCCCTGCAATTTCGAAGAAAATCCGAGAACCCGTCTTGGAGTTATTGCCCTTTTTCTGTAAAATTTGCAAAATTTTAACTTTAGTAATTTTTTATCAGAAAAACCATAAGAGATAAAGGTCAACTTTAAAATGCAAAAATGTTCAGCATGTCAAGATCTACCCACCCTGAAATTTTGAAGATAATCTAAAAACCCTTGAAGGAGTTATAGCCCTTTTTTCACGTAATTTTCAAAATTTTCATATTTTTCATCTTTTATTTCCAAAACTATAGCAGATGAAGGTTAAGTGTCAATTGATACAGATACAATAAAATGTTTGCAATGCTGTGGCGACTTCAAAACTGATGTTGAAAATTAGTGGTTGGAAGCCATTTTCAAAATGGCTGCCAAAAAAGGGGTGAAAATTCAGCATTGTTCGATTTAAATGAAATTTGGTTTCCAAATAGATATTGATGTTGCGACTTCAAATCCGGTGTTGAAATTTTTTTCGCTGACCACCAAAATGGCCGTCAAAAAGGCGGGAAAATTCAACATTGTCCGATTTCAATGAAATTTGGTTTCCAAAAAGGTAATGATGTAGCAACTTCAAAACTGATGTTAAAAATTGTTCGTTGACCGCTATTTTCAAAATGGCCGCCAAAAAAGGTGGGAAAATTCAACATTGTCTGGCAACGTCAAAGAGGAGAAATGGGTAAGGGCAGGAAATGTAGACCTGTATACGACTCGCAACAAGTCTGTTCTCCCTAGACAAATATACAAGGGGTCTTACATTATATCTCCAAACAGTTTGGCTCATGGTTCCATGGTCAGGTTTTCCATATTATTACCTGACTATAAATACACCACACAGCTAGGGCATTCCCCTATCAACCACCTGCAGCTCTGCATGTAGCCTGAGCCCCTAAAAGCCGATTCAGATGCCGGGGCGTGATATGTGATTTTTTAAATTATAAAGAGTGATTTCGTGAAAGGGGGATAGGGCGGATAATTTGATAAAATACAATAAGAATGATAGTTTAAACGATATTCCGGCTTTTTGTGTGTTTGTTATTTTCTGTTTTGTCTGTCGATTTGTCGGCATGGGTGTTCGCCATAATGAAGTGTCTTTGGAACAAATATTATAAATGTTATATAACATTAATTTCTTTAGATATAAATATTATATATTTGATGTATTAGGATAAATGTTTTTATACTTTATCCTGATGAAGGAAAAAAAAAACAGATGACGCCTAATCTTAAACTTGGATCTCTATTTTACATATTTTTTCCAGCTGACAAAAGGTCCATTGGAAGAAATAATATAAAGATTTTCATAATATTTTTCCCGTTATGATCTTTTTTCCTGATGGTAAAAACACCAGTCAATATTTTCTCTTTCGAGACAAATCTTATGATATTCTTATGACTTTGGATAGGCTAAAAAAGGAACGGATTGATTGATTGGTTGATGTTTTACGCCAACTTCAGCAATATTATAGCTATATTATGGCGAGAACTGTTAAGTATATTGAACAATTATGTTAAATAAATAAAATATCAATATAAAACCATTATAGCTTTATACAAGTAAAACAAGAGTGTAAAATATAAAAAAAACATAATAGGAATAATGTCACTTTAACTGTTACAATATTAGAACTTTAAGATAAAGCTACTTAAATCTTACTACATGAATTGATTGCTTTTAAAAATTGAACGATGTTGTTGCCAGCGACATTTGTAAATCGGTCCTTAGAAAAAGTTCACGCCTAAAATCGGCAACATCTACACATTCAATTAAAATATGTTGGATTGTAAAAGGATGAGGGAACTTATAGTGGAACTTTCAAAAGCTGAATTTCGACCATTTATGCGTGAAACATTCGCCGAGTTCATTGAACACATCGACAAAGTAAAAACCCAATATGCAGCAGTGCGACATATGAAAGAAACTCTTCCTAAGAATCATGCAGTCATACAGATGGACTATGCAGAAGATTATTCATGTGAATCACTAGATGAGATTCAGTCAGCTTATTGGAACTCATCAATGGTAACGCTTCATCCAACAATTACGTACTACAAGTTAGATAGTGGATCAATATGAGGCCAAGTTTATATAAGGGCCAACACTGAAAAAAAAAACATTAAGCCAAGTCCTTTAATTGCAGCTTCCGCTACATAGACGATGTACTTTCTCTTAATAATCTTGAAATTAAAGAGACTACTGATTCACCTACTTCAGCTTCGAACTTAGATCTGTTTATATACATTGATGAAGATGGTCGTTTGAAATCTAAGCTGACAAACGTGATGATTTTAACTTCCCAATGGTGAATTTTCCCTTTCTGAGCAACAATATACCTACCTCTCCAGCCTATGGAGTGTACATTTCACAGTTGATTCGTTATGCATGTAGTTTATACAGTGATTTTTTAAATAGAGTAAAAACACTGTCCCAAAAGTTGCTTAGTCAGGGATTTGTTCAACCTTTGTTGCTTAAATCCCTTCAGAAATTTTATGGCCGTTACCATGATATCATTGACAGATATGAAGTGTCTGTGTCCCAAATGAAAACCGACATTTTCAGGTAGATTTCACGTCTTCACGGATTTGACATAACCGGTTTTGACACAAACCTGGATTGACTCACTGATAGTGGGACGGATGCCGCTCGCGGAGCAGGACATGCTTACCCTTCCGGAGAACCTGGTGTCACTCCCGGTTTTTATGGGAGTTCACACTATGAGTGCCTTAGTTTTTAATGTCGTTTTTCTATTTCCGTGCATTGTAGCTGTCTCACGTCCTTGTTTTGTCTTCGGTTTTCCCTGTCGCCGTTTTTGCCACGTCTTTGGATTTCGATTTTTGTGGTCTTCGCTTCCCTTGTTCCTTCGGTATTCTACTGCCGTTGTTTTAGAACACAGTAGCACAGTAGAAGACTTCAGACTCATCCACGTCACAGTACCGCATCACAGCTATCAAGCCCATTAAAGGTACCATGTCAATTCATGCAGTTGTTGCCGTATCGCCAGGGATTATTCCAACAAGACCACTTTCATGTGTATGCGAGAGTTATTTTGGTGAGAGCGGCTTTAAAGCCAACACCAACTGCGGCTGGACAAAGCAAAACACTGACAAAAACTTTCAGGAACGGAGATGATCATGCAAACGACAAAGAGAATTTCGTAGATAGTAATAATGTAGATGGGTACACAAATAACGACAGCACGATAAATGAATCGGGAAGAAAAGATTGATTGATTGAATGAGTAGAGTTTAACGTCTAATGAGCAATATGTCAGCTATATCAGGACGAGAACAAGTTAATCAATGCAAAAGATTGTAAGTAAAAGATTGATTGATTGATTGAATATTGTTTAACGTCTACTCAGCAATATTTCAGCTATATCAAGACGAGAACAAGTTTGTTAATAAATAATCACTTTGGGGTATGGAAAGGGCCATGGGACGGGAAATTCTGACTGCCACTGGAAAAGTAGGGTGAAATCGTCCAGGGCGGTGAATTTAGCCTTGTAGCCGATCACCTACGGACCACCCCAAAAAGAGCTTGCTACAAGGGTTCTTTAACGTGCAGGAAGCGTGGCATTTCTTCCCACACGTGGACCTGAGTTTACATCCCACCCGAAAGATGGGTTGTGTATTTATTAATCCCGCACAACCACGGAATGGGTCCTATTTCTATATCCCGGGACCCTCGGGGTCAGCCTCCGTTTAGGAGGGGTCACACCCCGCAAGCCGGAGATACTAGGTCCTATTTCTATATCCCGGGGTTCCCTCGGGGTCCTCTGTTAGGAAGACTCATACTCCAAGCTCAGAGGATGCTGCGGGCCTATTCATAAGCCGGGACTGCGCACGGCGGGTAAGTAAAAGAAGAAAGAAATAGGGGTGGAAGGGACAACCGGGGTAACGACTTTTGATTGCCACTGGAAAATGGGTAGGGGCAGGAAATTTAGCCTTCCATACGACACCCAGTGCGTCTGCTCTCTTTAGGAAATATAGAAGGGGTCTTTATACTGCATGGATCATGGCGTTTCTCCAAACAGTTTAGCTACAACGGTCCGCGGTCAGGCTTTCCGTATTATGACCTGACTACCCCGCATAGACAGGGCATTCCCCTATCCACCAACTGGGGATGCACCCGGCAGCTCTGTAGCCGGAGCCCCTGAAAACCGATCCAGATGCCGGGCCTCTGTTAGGAGGACTCATACTCCAAGCTCAGAGGATGCTGCGAGCCTATTCATAAGCCGGAACCGCGCACGGCGGGGAAAGAAAAGAAGTGTTGGACAACACAACAAATGAATCGGAGAGAATAGAAGTCTTGGCAGATGATATTGAAAAGTTTATGCCAGTAGCATATTACGACAATCTATACTTTGGAAAAATAGAAGTAATTGAGGGCGACGAGATGAGTTCTTGATTTCTTTTCTCGAGAATGGAAAAACTGAAGGTCAATTAAAATGGCCACAGAGAGAAGACAAAATATTGATACACAAATCCGATGTTTTGTGTAGTGTTAAGGATCCAGAGCCAACATGTAGGTTTAAAGGAGTTTTCAAAATCGACTTCCAAGATTTGAAGAAAGCGAGAGCCAAATTGCATGAACACACAATGAGTCCAAAATAGACGTAATCTACAAGTCTTAAAAGTATGACAGAACATTAATATGTATGTAGTGGCGATTTCTGTGTCTGCTTTTAACCCAAAACATTTTAGAAGTATTTTTATATGTAAATTATTAGCATAAGTCCGTTTGGCTATAATATGTAGAAGTAAACATAACTGTAATTTACGAGCCCATCACAATTTAGAGAACTTCTTGCAAATCGACTTCAAGGCTTTGTGAGACAATTACAATAAAGATAATACATGTTAAATATTACAGATTAGATTGATAGATATTTAATTCTTAACGGCAATGGGTAATATACTGATGTTTTAGAAATACTGCTTATATTACCAAACAAAAATCTTTTATTTAACATTAATTACAATGAAGTATTTGTAGTGACGTCTTACTTTAGTTGTGAATTTGTTGATTCACTCTAGATGAAGTTGATAAAAGAATTTGCAATTAACAAGTGACAGTAATTTACGAGCCTAAAATAGAAGTAAACATTAGCAAAGGCATAAAGGTTTCATTTCATCATTTTGCTATCCCGATAAATAAGAACATATATCAAATATATTTGATATATTTCCAGTTTTCAATATTTACCTCCCCTTGCTTTATAACTGTGGCTGTCTGTCGATATAAAGCTAAAGTAGTTCCCCAGTTGACTTTAATTTGCTCATTATTAACGATCTCCATCTGAATCACCCTTCATAAAACATGTTTAACAAGGTCATACTTACGCTAAAAATACACCTTCAACCTTAAAATTAGCCTGCATGTTTTGCGTAAATATCTAGGTAGGAAATGTGTAGTACATGATTTTTCTTTAATTTTTATATTTTAGATGTTTTACTCACAGGGAAACCACATTGAGATCTTAACTGTGTGAACTACAAGGATAATTTATAACATCAATAGGATCCCAACATGCGTAACATGCTTAAGTTATATATTTGGAAATAAGGATAAGTACATGTAATAAACAAAATGTGTCAATTTATCATTGATGAATTTTTTTATTCATATTTTATTTTAAACACTATAAAACACAGGTTTATTCATATCTTCTGTTGATGTACATGTATTCTCAAAATTTGCTATTTGTCTTTACTTACATTTGAACACAAATGCAACTGAAAGCAACCCCAAAATGTTTGAAAAAGAGTTCATTTTAATATTATTTATCAAGTCTAAGTAAAACATTCATTTATTTCACTAATATGGCCTTGATAAATAAATTCCTAGATTATCATACAACTTTTTTTTTAATTTGGGGCGGGCGGGCAAATTTTATTTTATATTTTTTGCCTAATTTTGCTAAAAATATATAGAAAATAAAAAGAATATAGCCAGAAATAAAAATAAAAAAAATATTTTTGCTCTAAAAAAATCGGGGCGGGCGGGGATGAGAATTAATCTAGGATATTTATTAGGCAGTCATATTTTATATTGGCAGGCTTATGCAGGCGTACTTAAGTATCCTGTCATAACATGAATGTGTAACATCTGTCAAATTTTTCAAAATTAATGAAAAATATAAATTTCTCATAGCAGTCTGAATCAATGGAAAGACAGCCTCACCTTTTTAGCAAGGGGAGATAACTATTGAGAACTGAGAATAGATAAATTAATGCATAGAAAATTACCTGACACATTCTATATAACATACTTGCCAGCTTAATATTTTTAATGTAAATATGTCTATAGACGTTACACCATAACGATTTAAGATGAAGTCCTATATATAGATAAAAACAGTATATTGAGAATTAAAAAGTGCTAGATCGTGGTATATTAGTTCCCTGTGAAAAAAGAAGCGAAAGTTGGTGGACACATAGTGACGTTAAATATGGTATTTTTTATAGAATCCTAGGCAGGTAGCCCCTTTTCACGTTTACTACAAGGCACAATTTTATTTGAAATTTTAACCAAATACCCATGAATTGCAAGGATTACTTCTGAAAACAAATGTGATACATGTAAGTGCCATTTCCATTTCACATTTGATAAATGACTCTCGCTGACATTGACAATCATGCCAAATCTCCATTTGTTTTGGTGAAATATACCCCATTAAACAAGTACTACTGACAATTTCTGTCTGATAATTTATAAAAATTATACTCAATGGACCTCTTGCCTATGACTCTATTACCGTTTTTGAGTAATGAGGGGACAAAAAAGGCCACGCCCAATTTTTTTTAAACTTTTTTATTACTAATGCGATTTTGATGAGTTTTTTGCAAAAATTTCTATGTGAAATATTCAGTAAAAGATCTTCAAGAATGTTCTTAAGAATATTACAGTATTTGAGATAAAATGGCCAGAGGGACCGAGGGTACATAAAATTTTTTATGTTTCATGCAGTTTTGGTGGGATTTTTTTCATTGGATTCCTCTCAGCAAGAGCTTTCAGTCGAATGTTCAACAGATTTGTTCTATCTCTTATTGTTTCGATGTAACAGATTGTTGTCTACGGGCTGTAGTTGTATCATGCTGCACTTGTAAAGCACCTCAGTTTATCTCTGGTATGTACATTGTATACATGCTTTTGATTTTATTTGTTTTAAAATTTGTACACATATTTTGGTATTTACTCTTTTCAGTTGAGACTTAACAGTCTAGTGGAACAACAAAGTCAAGTCCTTCTACTGAACCATGGATGAATAAAAAGTTTGGATATATTCCAGATCCAAAACGAAAGACAGGACAATTTTACAATGCAGTTTTGAAGTCGTTGTATGAGAATTTTTGGCCCCATTGCGGAAATGTCTCATTTTTTCGAAACACATTTATTTTGGAAAGGAACAGACAATTCAAATACAATTCACATTTTGAAAATGTTCAGTCTCGATTTGCATACCTAAAAAGTGACAATGAGGCATGTGCGGGAAAATATCTAAAGGAGGATTATTTTCCTTTGCCACACGATGTCGATATTTTAGAAAGATTGATTGCGATGTCACAGCATTAGAAAAAAAGTTTAAACTCCAATAGAAGAAATTACTAAAGATGATGATTCATTGTTTTGTCTAAATGGAAGGCTAAAATCAGGAAGGCAAAGTCAACACAATTTCAATGAAAATACAATAAACAAGATGAAAGTTTCCATCGAAAATTAGATAAAGTTACTGAATGAGACACTTATTAAACTTAAAGAAAAAGCTAAAGTTGTTTGTTGGAATAACAGAGGAAAGAAAAGAACGGACAAACAAAGAAAAAGAGAAAATAAGTGGAAAATGGAAGCGAGAAGGAAACTTGATAGATGCAAAGAGCTTTATGAACTGTTAAGGGGTCAACTCATGTCCGACTGTTATTATACTCCTGAAATGGGGGCATTTCAGATAACAGAAACAGAAGACACAATTATCCAAAATATTTTTTTCAAATTTTAAGTGAATTTGACAAGTGTTGTTTGGCTGATATGGTGAAAGATGGTTGCTTCAGAGAGGGTGCCCTTGAAACTATTGAAAAATATTTATGCCAATAGTCCAAGAACATGAACATGTATAGACACATTTTTTTCTTTTGATATTTTTATTTTTTTTATAAGCTTATTTTATACATGTATCTTGTAATTTCATGTTCAAACTATGTTTTATTCATTTTCATATTTATACCCCCAACGAACGAAGTTCAGGGGGGTATATAGGAATCACTCTGTCCGTCCGTCCGCCTGTCTGTCTGTGATAGCAACAAATTTTTCGTAAGTTTTCTCAGTAACTACCAATTACTGCCACCTGGAATTTTGTATGCAAGTTTATAACCATGTCCCATACCGTAAGTAGCGATTTCAGTTTTACCAGACATCTACTTCCTTTTTACCGACTTAGTTAATTTACGAGACCTTTTGTCAATTGTAGAGACCTTTCGTAACAGTTTTCTCAGAAACTAGTTATCACTGCCACTTGAAATTTTGTATGCAATTTAATAACCATGTCCCATACCGCAAGTAGCGATTTCAGATTTGCCGGACATCTACTTCCTGTTTTTCGACTTAGTTAATTTTACGAGTTCATTTGTCAATTGTAGAGACTTTTCGTCACAGTTTTCTCAAAAACTACTAATCACTGCCACTTGAAATTTTTTATGCAAGTTTGTAACCATGTCCAATACCGCAAGTAGTGATTTCAGATTTGCCGGACATCTACTTCCTGTTTACCGACTTACTTAATTTACGAGATCTTTTGTCAATTGTAGAGACTTTTCGTAACAGTTTT